>OX377618.1:206215360-206492860 GCA_947397865.1 Polietes domitor
TACAAATATTCTTATCGATTTGACAAATTGGACCAGGTCATATTAGCCTATGATAAGGAAACATACAAAAATTCTTCCCGTTTTCAATTTTTTACCGAGTTGGATTGTATTCGGATAGAAAGTGGAGTGTATCATATAGTCGGCCCCGCCCTACTTTAGCCTTTCCTTACTTGTTTTTGTGATAAAATTTAGTTTAAAATACACATTTTTCATATTTTTAACGATTGCTACTGCTTGTACCTGAAATATACAATTGCAACATTTGTAGCCCTTAAAATTACCTTAAATTTAAAGTATTACTCGGCTCGATCTGGCTTATATTTCAATAATGAAGTTACATTCGACGATAATTGTTATAATTTTTATAAATATAAATAAATAAATAAATAATCCAAAAATATTCAGAGAATTAATACCCTAAATAAAACGAGAAATTAATCAAATTTAAGGTAATTACCAGGGCTACAAATGTTACATATGCATCTTTCACGTAGAAGACCCTAAGTGTGTTTGGACCAAATCCGTTTCACAACTTTTTAAGATGTTTGAGCCATGTCCGTCCGTCTGTCTGGCTGGCTGGTGTACACGATAACTCTCGAAAGGAGTTAAGGAATCAAGTCAAACTTTGCTCATGTTAATATTTATCGCAAACTTAGTTTAAGTTCGAAAATGGGCGAAATTGCCACGCCCCTTCTGGTACCTCCCACGCAATTGCCTCTACCCTATGTAAAATTAAATTCTTCATAACTCATATACCAGTGCCTGAAATCCATTATGACTTCATATTTGATCATGTTTTTACAATTATTTACGAATGTGGGTCCAAAATACCGAACACTTTTGAGCCCCACTTTCTCATTTTCCAAATACTGATTTACTATATGGCAATTTCATTATATTTTTGTGCGTTAAACCGAGAACCCGGTTCCCTCGGTTTATTGTATTTGTCCCTTTTGAAGAGTGCCAATTTTGAAAACTCTAACATCAGTCCACGTCGCTTTAAAGCGCTCCACTTGTCGTATTTCGCATTTTCTTTCCCTCCCTTTTTATTTAGCAAAGGAATATTTTGTTAACTTCGAAAAGATACGTGAGCTCATAGAAGCTCCTATATCGAGATTAGCATATAAAGAAAGTAAACTTTCTTCTAGTTGTTCACATTTCACAAGTTTGACTAATTTTATCGTAAAACCCAAAGCCAAATAACTATGTGTCTTTTAGCAACTGTATGAATGACAGTGTGTGTATGTGTATGTGTGAACACACACCATCATAAAGTTTGTTGTCATAGATATGCATCACTATCGCATCCGACGTACTGCGACGTGGCATGTAGCCGCCATAGGAGGAGTTACTGGAAGTTTGACATAAGTTTGACAATGTTAAATTATCGAAATATGATGTAAGCATGACAAAAGGACTTAACACAAGCATCAGAGATAAGCGGCGAGGGGATAAACTTGAGTTGCTGCAGCAGCACGAGCAGCAACTAAATAAAACTGCGACACATATTAAAAATTCAATTTTTACAGAATTTTATGCATACATAATGTTACTTAAATACTCGCTCGTTCTCTGTTCTTTTCTATTCTGTTCTCGTGTAAAATATTTAAGTGAACATCGACCTAGTACTCGCAGAGTGTAGTTACTTTCGTCAGCGAGTTGCAGGTTTCTTTTCATTTGCAGCATTTTGTGCTTTACAATTATCATAAAATTAAATTTTTATGAGCGGTGCTATCCCTGCCGCACATACATTTCGTGTCAAAACTTAGTTACTTTGCTGCTTCTACTTCTCCTCTTCTCGGTCGCGGTACTTTAAGGCAGTCGAAATACTAAACATTGACACAGGTTAGACAGAGGTAATGCTTTGACAAAATCCACGTTTATTTATGCGAGTCTTCTTCCTTTTTTGCTGCTTGGGAATAGCGTGAAGGAGTGGAAAAAATGTAAACTATTTTTTCCCCCATAAGACTTTGTTGCACTACATTGTTTGACTTGACTACGTGTCACTTTCAAAAGATTTAAACGTACGCTGAATTTCATTACGGACGAAATGCACAGGAGTAATCCAGGCTACGCCAGGTTTTATGCGTGGATGAATGAACGTGTATGCATTTTACTTTTCACACTTTTCATACTTTTGATCTTGTGGAACTGCATCAGCGATATATCAAAAGAGCTTCTTTTGAGAGAATGCTTTTACTAAATTTTAAACATCCGGAAAATCATAATTTTCGTAGGGTTGTTGATCTTGAGACACAGTAACTGTCATGTTCTCCTTAGTGAATTGCCACCGCCTGGATGAATTAGCGTCTTTTTCTGCTAAATATTTTAATGATATTTTTATTCAAATACAGAAATAAGTAAACTCAGATATTCCTTAAACATTTATATACAGGGTTTTCCAAAAAGATGTGTTATTTTGAATCACCCGGTATTTCGGTAGCTGTCACTTTTGAAACTTTTATTCTTTGACATTTGTCAAGTAGAAACTACGCCATTACTAAAAATTGAACGATGATTTTAATCGAAAAATCATTTTGACTGATGAGGCCCATTTCCACCTCTGTGGCTACGTCAACAAGAGTTATTTTTGACTTTCTGGTGCGGTTTATGGTCCGGCGGGGTCATTGGACCTTACTTTTTCGAAAATGAGATTGGAGCAACAGTTACGGTGAATGGATTGCGCTATCGAGAGATGATTAATGATTTTTTATGGTCGGAGTTGGTTGGTATTGACCTGGACAACGTTTACTTTCAACAGGACGGCGCTACGTGCCACACAATCAACGAAACCATTGCTCTTTTACGGGAAAAGTTTCCGGACCGAGTTATCTCTCGAAGAGGTGATCACAATTGGACACCGAGATCTTGTGATTTAACACCTTGCGACTTCTTCCTTTGGGGCCACGTGAAAGATAAGGTCTACGCCAACAGCCCAGCGTCGATTCAAGACCTCAAAGATATAATTCGTGAGGTTATCGACGAGATAGGGCAGCCACTTTGTGATTCGGTTATGGAAAATTTCATGAAAAGGATGTGGTCCTGTAAGCGTGGTCGTGGTGGCCATTTGGCTGATGTTGTTTTCTATACACTCCACGAGAGTATTATGTCTTTGTGCATTTGTTTGCAACACCCAAAAGGAAGCGAGATAGACCCATTATTAAGTATACCGATCGACTTAGAATCACTTTTTGAATCTATTTAGCAATGTCCGTCTGTCTGTCTGTCCGTCCGTCTGTCAATCTATTCTTGTAATCACGATACAGGTGGCAATTGTAGCCAGAACCAAACGAAACGTTGCACAACGAAGTTTTTCGGGACGAACGCTATTTATTTTGAAGAAAATCGGTTCAGATTTAGATATAGCCCCCATACGAATTTCACTCCCGATTTGACTCTTTTCACGCTGGATACCACATATTTTAACAGATTTGGTTCAAATTTAGTAGAACATCTTCTTTTACCAATATAAACACCTATGATAAAAATGTGTTAGATTGGTTCAGATTTATATATATATCTCCCATTCAAATTTCGCTCCCGATTTGACTTTTTCTGCTCTGGAAACCATATATTTTATCAGATTGTTTTCAAATTTGTGAAAACATCTTATATTTAAACTAGGAACACCTCCTGTGAAATAGGTCAGATCGATTCAGATTTATATATAGCTCCCATTCAAATTTCGCTCCCGATTTGACTTTTTCTGCTCTGGAAACCACATATTTTAACAGATCTTCTTCAAATTTGGCAAAATATCTAATGTTTCCACTAGAAACACCCATGTTGAGAATGGGTCAGATCGGTTCAGATTTATATATAGCTTTATATTTATATTCGCTCCCAGCTTGACTTTTCCCCCCAGAAACCACGTATTTTCAGAGAATTTCTTCATATTGAGCATAACACGTTATACTTGAACTGGAAGAACCTATTATGTAATTGGGTCATATCATTCCATGTTTGTATATAGCTCCGATACAAATATTCTTCTCGGTTTGACAAATTGGGTCAGGTCATATTAACCTATGATTAGGAAGCATACAAAAGTCCTTCCCGTTTGATTTTTTGACGAATTTAATTGTATTCGGATAGAAAGTGGAGTGTATCACATAGTCGACCCCCCCCCCCGACTTTAGCCTTTTCTTACTTGTCATTTTAATGAATCATATATCAATTTTTTTCATACAAATATAATTTACAGGATATGCGGCGGTTTCACTGGGGTAGGCAAATCGTATTATATTTATAAAGCAGAAAATATCCTTTTTCTAAAAAGATATACCATCTTGGAAAGTGCTTCAATACTATCTATCTCCTTTTTTAACTAAATAACGCGCAACACTGGACATTATTTAAAAATTGACATTTTTAGAAAAACTAATTCATTTTGAACACTGCGTAAAATATAGATATCGTAACTAAATTTTTGGAATTATTTAGCAAAAATGTCTGCGAAAGTAATGTATTACTAGTTTTTGCATTTCCGTCTGACGAAAATTTGGTAATGCTTCTTGTGTAAGATGTGGACATATGAGACAAAAAACTTACCGAAGAGGTACATTGGCTGGAATAATTTAGGAAGTGTATTTAACGCTTCTAAATTAAGTCTTATTTATGATAAACTAGCAGTAACCGCTGCTTCGCACGCGAAAAAGCCAATTATTTTTTATTAGTTTTATCCGTCTCTGCTTTCAGATAGTATTTATTTAATTTTATTTTGGTCGATATAAAGGGTGTTTTTTATTGGGGTATAGAACTTTAAGTTGGCATCACTTTTTTAACTGGCGGCCATTTTGTCAGCTGTCAAGTGATTAATATTTAGTTTGGTTTGCCATTTCATCATGAACAGGTTGACAAAAGAACAACGCTTGCAAATCGTGCAAATTTATTTCGAAAGTAATGGTTCAGTTCGCGAAGTTCACCATTTTATGGTCGACATAATCGTCCATCAGATCAATTAATTCGGTTAACCATGGATCGTTTTCGCACTACGTTTACTCTATGTGATAATACGCATCCGCAGAGACGTCGAACAGTGCGCTCCGAAGAAACAATTGCCGCTGTAGAGCAAAGTGTTGAAGAGGACACGAATGAATCGATTCGCCACCGTGCACAGCAATTGGAGCTTTGGAAAATTGGACCTGTAGAATTGGCTATATTCGAGCCAGCCGCGGCGGCCACATGCCCGAAATCATATTTAAACATTAATGGCATACAATTATCCTTCCAATAATGCCAAATTGATGGACATTAAAACGATTTTCTTGTGTTTTATTTCAATTCGAAGTTCTATACCTCAATAAAAAAACACCCTATAGATAAACCCTTCGTATGTATAATTTTGATCATTTTCTACCCAGTTTTGAACAAAAAATTACCACCGCAGAGCCTTTTATACTTTTGCATCTTTATAACTTTTTGCACCTCTTTCCCAAAAATACACATTTTGAAAAATTACTTTATTTGGTACAACGTTGTCGTCCTGCATCCTCCTTATAAGTAAAAATTTTGTAATATCCATTTATGTTCCGCGTTTACGTAATTAAAGGTTTGTACACCATTTTTATCCCTTTTTGTCCCGCGCGCACCTAAAAAGTACAAATTTCGACAAATCCATTTTTAAGCCTTTTTGTGTCGTTCAGCCCTTAAAAGTAGAAAAATGCATTTAAATAGCGCTTCTATATGGTGAGAGGAATTTACACACCAAATGTCACGATTCTAGCTGTGATACTTTAGTTTGTACCATTTTTATTCCATTTTGTCCCGCTCACCCCTTATAAGTGCAAATTTCGAAAAATCCATTTATGTTGCGCGCCTACGTGGACGGAGAAATATACACGCCGAATTTCACGATTCTAGCTACAATACTTTAGTTGGTACATTTTTTATCCCTTTTTGTCCCGCTCACCTTTAATAAGTACAAATTTCGAAAAATCCAATTTTACTTCGCTTCTATATGGTCAGTCAAATTTACATATTAAATGTCACGATTCTACCTGTAATACTTTAGTTTGTACCATTTTTATCCCTTTTTGTCCCACTCATCCCTTAAAAGTACAAATTTCGAAAAACCCATTTATGTTGCGCGCCTACGTGGTCGGAGAAATATACACGCCGAATTTCACGATTCTAGCTACAATACTTTAGTTGGTACAATTTGTATCCCTTCATTTATTATTTTGTTTACCCTAACTCTACAGAGTATGAGGGTGTTTATCATTTGGGACAGAAAAAAAGTGTAAAGCATTGAAGTAGTGACTTAAGACCCGAAGAATATTTTTGACCAAATCCGTTTCATGACTTTTTAGGGTGTTTGAGACATTTCCGTCCGTTCTCTCTCGCGAATGTAGTAAAGGAATCGATTCAAACTTTGGTAATATTTTTCTCCAACTTACTTCTCTTACTTACTTGTTTTCTTGTCAGACAGATATCTATGAGGTGCACACACATGTAAGCAAATTTTATGAGCACAATACATTGGAAACTTCAATAGAAATTATTAATATTTAGGATTTATTTCATAAAAATAATGAAAAATATATAATCTAAAAATAATGAACTTTTTTGACAAATATTTATTGAATGAATTTCATAATGTCTACGATTCAGGTTTCATACATTTTATGAAGTGTTTCTTTGGCTACTTTTTAATTAAAAATTTCATTGAGGTTATTGCAACATGATAGATATTATGAAGATAATTCTTTCAGTGTACTTGAAATCATAGTCTGTAGATTTATTATAATCTGTAGATTTAGATTTAGATTTAAAACTGAAAAATATTCAACAATATCTGCCTTGTCGACAATTTGATCATTATTATACATTACAGACATTAATCTAATGTCTGTTTTGTATACCACACACCACTTCGTGGACTAGGATATTATAAGTTAGTTTCGCGCCAAATGTTTGTAGCACCAAGAAATAGACCCACCTTAAAGTATACGGATCGGCTTAAAATCACCAGCTGAATCGATTTAAAGATGTCTGCCTGTCCGTCCGTCCGTCTGCTGTCCATCTAAGCTTGTTCGCACTCTACAGGTCGCAATTGTTGTCCGATTGTCACGAAATTTGGCAGAAGTTAGTTTTTTTTGGCCAGGGACGATTGGTATTGTTCAGATTTAGATATAGCCTCCATACAAATATTCTTATAAATTACACTATTACTGCTCTAGAATACACATTTTACATGTGATCATGACCAAATTTTCAGAATCTTGTTATATTTGAACTAGAAACAGCTCGCGGGAAAGTGAACCACATGGGTCTACGTACATCCGATTTACAATATCACTACTCTAAAATGCACATTTTACATCGGATTTTGATCAAATTTTCCACACAATGTTACATTTATATTAGAAACACGTATTTTGAAAGCCAGCTACATAGGTCAATGTTTTGGAATAGACCCCATACAAATGGGCCCCCAGTTCACACTATTATCGCTCTAGAACCCACATCTTACATTGGATCTTGATACAATTTTGCAGATCATGTTATATTTTAATAAGGAATACCTACTTTGAAAGTGATCTATAAATGCCCACATTTTAATGTAGCGCCCTAACAAGTGGGCCCCGATTTGAATTATTACCTCTCTAGGACCCACATTTTACATCTGAAGTATTTAAAATTTTGCAGATTATATTATATTCATATTTCATACTAAGAATACCTACTTTGAAAGTGATCTACACGGGCCCACTCTTTTATGTAGCGCCCTTCCAAATGCCCCCCCGTATTTATTATTACCCCACACATTTTACATCGGCAGTTTATCAAATTTTGCATTTTGTATTATATTTGAACTAAGAAGTCATATTATGAAAGTCCATATTTTGGTATAACCCCCATACAAATTGGACCCCCATTCTACTCTATTACATCTCTAGAACCCATATCGTGTATTAGATCTCGATATAATTTTGCATATCATGTCATATTTCAACTAAGAATACCAAATTTGAAAGTGATCTATATGGAACCACTTTTTAATGCAGAGCCCTTACAAATGGCAACATTTTAATTTTTACCCCTCAAGAACGCAAATTTTACATCGGATTTTTTTCAAATTTTGCAGGTTATATTATTAACCTGCAAAGTCAAATGTATGTGTCCATACTTTGGAATAACCCATTATTCTACTCTAATACAGCTCTAGAAACTACGTCTTACATCGAATACCAACCGTGAATGAGAAATATATAGGATCATGTTTTGGACCAGACCCCAAGTGTTGTTATAGGCCTCCTTTCAAATGTCGGACCGATTCATCCTATTACAACTGTATAATTTGTATTTGTCTGCCGGAAAATTGGATCAATTATTTACCATATTTGTTAAATATGACTAAAGATGGATTTATAGAATACTGTATAATTTGTAAGAACTACATAAGTTATAAATGCGAGGTATATACGCAGGGAGTGGTGTAGGGTATTATATAGCCGGCGCGCCCGACTTTAGCCTTTCTTTACTTGTTTTTTATTTTATATACCTATTTATTTTATTTTACCTACCTATTATATACCTCCTTCTAATTTTTGCATACAGTGACCGTTATAAATCCCTTGATCGCTTTTTGCTTTCTTCTGTGGAATTTCATTTACAATTTCAAGTGAAGATACCTTAAGCCAACGGAGACAAACGCTTTTGCCAACTTCTTCTAATACTTCCCACATAAATGTCCCCTCCCCAGGTAAAATTAAATCATCTATAAATTATATTCTATATTATTAATAATTTCTACTGAAAGCTTCTATGGCTTGATATTTGATAATGTCCTGAATTTTTTTTTTTTCAAAGTGTAATTTCCACTATACTTCCGCACAAATGATCCTAACCTCTTAAAATTAAAATCATCCAAACAGATGGGCGGAATTAGTACACTGAAGCTTTGTTCATTTCCATTCCTCTGCTATTTTAACTGATTATTCAAAATATTTTTTTTCGTTATTTTCTATTCATTTATATGTGTAGAATTGAATTGATATACACCCGCAGGTGGATGAATGTTTATGAACAACCGAACTTAATCTGTAAATTATATTTAATTACTCCATTGAACTATTTCGTTATAATCATATCCCAGCAATAAATGCTACATGATTAAAGGAAGAATTGTTATACAGAGTACTGCCTCGATCTGAAGACTTTTTAATGTACTTTCCAAACACTCAAATTGTGACCAATTTTGGTAAAAATACCACAGAAATTAAGCCAGCTATAACATTTATTTCGGCAGTAATATTTTATTGAATTGTGTCTAAAGTTTTTTCTGTTCCCTCAAACGCGGCCAACATTTTTTGCTGGCATGCTGGTGTTTGTGAAATAAATCTATTTGATATACGCAACAATATGCAATGAAATATAAATATTTGCAACAATATTTGAATATGACCATCAACTTTATCAACCATCAAGTAAAACAATATTCTCATTTACACGTTTATTTATTAAACAAATTAGTAAACACATTTGCGATTTCAATAACGAAATTTCTAAATTACACATTTGTGTAATTAGACACACATGTTTTGCCATCAGAGACAGAGAGAGGGAGCGGAAAAAATAACGAAATGGTGCAATATTTCATTACGCCATTACTGCGATGGCGTAAAGTCGTATACATTAACAAATAGTTTGCAATTCATAATATATTTACATTCATAAATAATTTATGAAATTTTATAATCGCACAAACACGCGAACACCTTCACAAATATATTCGGATATCTAACACTGATCAACAAAAATATAGATTTAGCTGCAGAAATACGTTTGAGATGGAAATTTTATGGTTGTCTAGGTGTCTCTACTTTTAAACTCCAATTTAGCTTGTCAATTTACAATAATTTCTTAAATAAATTAAATCATGAAAATTTTTACATTAAAGAACGTTCATACACAGTATTAGGTGTTACGTTTACGATAAACGTTTGCAGGAAATGTTGCAATAGTCATGGTAAAATTAGATCTTTTGAGACAAATAAACTATGTTTGCTAGAAACGATCTTCAAACGCATTTTCTTTGTGTGTATATTACTGCAACTAAAATTATAAGACTACACGTATCTAATATTATATTATATAGGGTCCGCCATCTAACGTTTTTTTTTTAACTATTCAACCGTTGGACTCAGCAGCCATTTGAATGAAATTATTTTCCATTATTAACCGGAAGGATTGTACTTTCAAATAAAAAAATAAATTTGGAAAATATTCAGTAGTTTTTTATAGCATTTTCAAAAAAAGAAGTTATTTGGCGGACCCTATATAAAGAAGAATATTTTATAAGATTTCCAGAAAAACTATTTTTTTGTTCGGTTTGACTTGGAATTAGTCACATATAAATATATATTACTAGCTGAACCCCGCCCGCTTCGCTAGGCAAAAAAACAAATGGTAAAATTAAAATATTTCATATTGATCTTATCATATTGATATTATCGTGGTTTGTTAAAAAAAAACGCTGTTTCCACGCCCCCACCACCCACGAAACGAAAATTCAAAATTCGGCATCATATTTATCTTTTTCGTGGTCAGTAATATATACGTTCTAATTTTCAGCCTTCTAGCTTAAAAACACTATAGCCACGCCCACTAAACGAAAATTCAAATTTCGGCGTCATATTGATCTTTCTCGTGGTCAGTAATATATATGTACCAATTTTCAGCCTACTACCTCTCAAAAACACTATTGCCACGCCCCTACTGCCCACCAAACGAAAATTCAAAATCCAGCATCATATTTATCTTTCTCGTGGTCAGTAATACATATGTACCAATTTTCAGCCTTTAGCTCTCAAAAACACTTTCGCCATGCTCCCACCGCCCACGAAACGAAAATTCAAATTTCGGCATGAAATTGATACTTATTGTGGTCAGTAATATATATGTACCAATTTTCCGCCTACTACCTCTCAAAAACACTTTTGCCACGCCCACAAAGCGAAAATCCTAATTTCGGCATCATATTTATCATTCTCGTGGTCAGTAATATATATGTACCAATTTTCAGCCTTCTAGCTCTCAAAAACACTATTGCCACGCCCACTTCTCCCACAAAATGAAAATCCTAATTTCGGCATCATATTTATCATTCTCGTGGTCAGTAATATATATGTACCAATGTTCAGCCTTCTAGCTCAAAAAACACTATTCCCACGCCAACTCCGCCCACAAAATGAAAATCCAAATTTCGGCATCATATTTATCATTCTCTTGGTCTGTAATATATATGTACCAATTTTCAGCCTTCTAGCTCAAAAAAAATGTTGCCACGCCCCCACCACCCACGAAATGAAAATCCAAATTTCGGCATCATATTTATCATTCTCTTGGTCAGTAATATATATGTACCAATTTTCAGCCTTCTAGCTCTCAAAAACACTATTGCCACGCCCACTCCTCCCACAAAATGAAAATCCTAATTTCGGCATCATATTTATCATTCTCTTGGTCTGTAATATATATGTACCAATTTTCAGCCTTCTAGCTCAAAAAAAAATTTTGCCACGCCCCCACCACCCACGAAATGAAAATCCAAATTTCGGCATCATATTTATCATTCTCTTGGTCAGTAATATATATGTACCAATTTTCAGCCTTCTAGCTCAAAAAAACACTATTGCCACGCCCCACCACCCACAGAGCAAATTTTTAAAAATTCTATAGCCTATAGTTCCTTCCAGACCTACATCTATCTGTACTGAAAATTTCAACAACATCGGTTCAGCCGTTTACACGTGATTGCGGAACAAACAAACAGACAGACAGACTTACACTAAGGTTTTATAATATTAATAGGGATAGGGATTTGAACGCTTCCCACTCTACCGAAGTCTGAAATCTAAAATATGGTATTTTCCTTTCCAGAAACCTGTTGAACAGTTTAATTTGTGCGTGCACATTTTGGGAATAATTAAAATTGTTGCATTGAATTTCTGTTCACGTTAAACTGATGCAATCAGTATTTTAGCGATTTGTGAATATGTGTTTATATAAAATTTATAATTAAAATGTTTATTTTGGGTAACCAAGTTAAGCAACATTTTGCTATAGGTAATAGTAATAGTAGTGGCAAACGAGTGAACAGGGCGTTAAATTTTGTCGCCTCTGGCATACCCTCCACACAATCATAAGCAGCGTAGGGCACGTATGGTTTTCCAGTACTGCATTACTTTATTATCAAATTTTAATTATATCATTTTTTAATCCAGTTAATTAAGTCTTAACACATAAAGCCATCATGACCAACTTCGGATTTATTTTGAGCACGTTGTCTACTTGTTTTTGTGATTGCAATGATATCTAGTTTTCTGTAATAGCAGTGATTTGAGTTTAAATCCTTGGAAAATTGGTCACCTCGATAAATTTTACGAAAAATACCAAACTATTGCTATTCTTCAATATTGACATCTCTAGACTGAAGTATTTCCAAAAAATCAATTGTAAAAATCAGCACTTTCACACTGATACAGTAGCTAAAAAACATTAACCCTCCGTCTGGCATATATTTCTATATGTGGTTCATGGGTCTGAACAGATCCATTTACATTTTCGTGTATTTTTATGAACAAAAAATATTTTGTAGCTTTCGTTGTACAACAGATGTGTTATCGTTATTAGTTTAGGTTTGAAATATCAGAAATGAAACAAGTAAAAAGTAGTGATTTTGGCCGCATGGTGTGAAAAAACGAGTTGCCACACGGATCCAAATTTTTATATTTTGCAATTTTAAAGTGTTGGCCACAATTATTACTTTCTGAAAGTGCATTTAAAATTTTAAATTAGAATCGACAATAAAAAGTACTGACTATTTTTTTCAAATTTCTGGATCCATTGGAAAGGTTGATCTTTTTCATTTAACCACTACGTGATAAAAGACCAAAAAAGGCCCGTGCCTCCCAGTTTTGCTCAAAGGCGTGCACTATCGGTGTCATTTTCGATTCGATTTTTCTTAACCTTTTTCCACTGTTCAGGTTCATATGCAGCAAACCGTTCAAAATTCAAGGAAACAATCAACTACAAAAATGTACCTACACTGCACACTGGTCCCAAATCCATTTTTTATGGCATAAATTCGAAAAATAAAGATACAATCTCGTAATTTTGCACACTTGCTAGACATAACATACTTAAAAATTAAAAAAAAATGGGCCGATCAATATATAACCAACATAATTATCACCCTGTATTAGTACAAGGTGACCAAAAACAAAATTGTATGAATGCTTAAAATAATGAAACTTATTTCGCTTTGACGAACAATGTTTTTCTGAACATGCAAAATATGCATACAAATATTCTACTTGACACTGCAATTTAAATAATTATTTCAGGAAATAATATAAAATGTCTACATATGTACAGAAAAGTTAATGACTTTATATACCATTTTAAAGGTACATACAATACCTTTAAAACGAGATGTTCATGTGTATCATACACAAATCTGATACAGATATAGGATCAAATATGTGTACTATGGCGAATCGAAATTGTGCTGAAATAAAGTGGTAATTGTAGGAGTTTGCAGGAAAATGCCGACGAGAAATTAATTCTGCCATAAACTAAACACTCAGACGAACGCTTTCACATTTACACTTTGAGTCAAGTTGAGTCCTACATATAACTTTTGGTCCACGACATTTATAGGTTATGCTCACTACGAATCACAAAATTATAACACTGAAGAAAACTGACAAGACAACAGCAATCACAAAATGTTAAATATAATTTTTCAACTACTTACGCCGTCCTTCAATAATATAGTCACTGCATTATTTTCTTTTTGTGCCTTAATTTTAAGTATTTTGTATAACTGCTTTAGACCCGAATTAATCCCACTCGATTCAACGGCAAACTTTAAATGCCTCTCAGGCTTGCAGTGTTGCCACCTAGTTTTCTCCAATGTATTTACTTGACAGCTTGTAGTGTTACCATTAAGATAACATATACACGTTTAACAATTTCCAATTATTTTTTCTGCCAAAAATATGGATTTGGGCCCATAGTGCACTGAAAGAAAAACGTACGTAACCGGAAAGAAATTGTACGTTCCTGCAACGAATTTGGTCATTGAAAGTCATCCAACGTCGACGTTCGTTGCTGCAACGAACAAAGTTTTGTTGATGCAATGAGTCTTGATTTAATGGAAATTATAGTTCCGCAACGAATATGTTCGATGCTGCAACAACTGTTTCGTTGCTGCAACAATGTTCTTTCGCTGCTGCAGCAGTGCTGATTCGTTGCTGCAACAATGCTGTTTCATTGCTGCAACAACTTTGTTTCGTTGCTACAACAACGCGGTTTCCTTGCTGAAACAATGTTGTTTCGAAAATATTCGTGACATTAAATTAAACATTTTCCTTGCATCAACGAACGCCGACGTTAGTTGATTTTCAGAATCAAATTCCCGGCATCGAACGTATTTCTTTCTTTTGCAAATGTCAAACATAAATCTGAAAATAAAAACAAGTAAGAAGGCGTTAAGTTCGGCCGGGCCGAATCTTATATACCCTCCACCACGGAGTGCATTCCACAGTATTACCAGCAGATTAAAGGCTGTAGACATAGAAGTACAGAACCATATTACGAAAATTGTGATATTTTTATGCACATTACTATATTTGATTACTATTTCAAACTATAATGTATACTTATGCGCAATGTTTAAAATCTACTACTATATATAAATACAATGCTGTAATTGTGAAAGTGAACATGCCTAAATATTAGGCGATTGTCAGTCGCCATTAGAAAGAAGCTTTTTCAGATACAGACAAAGTGATAAGAAAAGTACAAATTTTAAAGAAATCCCCATTCTCCGCCCAAAGTACAAATTTCGAAAAAACCCTTTTTCGAGTCTTCATAGTCAGAATGTATACACCGAATTTCATGATTTCAACTTCAGCGGTTTGGTAGGTTCCATTTTAATCCCTCTTTTTAATTATAAGTACGAATTTAAAAGTACGAATTTCGAAAAATCCCTCTATTTTACGTGTCTATGCAATTAGAGGGATGTACACACCAAATTTCATGATTCTAGCTGTTGTCGTATCATTTAATTAATAAGCCAAGGCTACCAATATTTGTATACTATATATATAATGGATATAATACTTCAATTCATAAAGTAAATATAAGGGAGCAATCATAAATACCCCAAAATATTGGGGGATAGAAAGTGTATTCTCAGCTACAGTCGTTGGTTGGTTGGTTGTATTTCCATCCAATTTTAATTTCAAAAGTATAAATTTTGAAAATACTTTATCTCTCACGTACGCAGTATAAAACAACTTCATGATTCTACCATTTTTTGTCGTAAAAGCAACAAAATAAAGTACGAACTTGGAAAAAAATATTGTACGTGGTCATGATTGCATGACCACGTTGCAAATTTCAACTAAATACAAGCTAATATGTTCAAAAAACATGCTGAAATTCTCTAAATATTAGGGGTATTTTCAGTCCTTGTGAGGGAAAAAATTTTCCCTCTGGGCCGATTTCGTCCACTTTCAATCCCAACCGATCTACAACCATAAGACACATTTAGGAAAATTTTGAACCTCCTAGCTCATTTCGTTCGGCCGCTATCGTGCTTTCAACAGACAGACAGGCGGACATGGCTATATCGTCTTAGAAGTTTACCACGACCCAGAATATAAAGAGTGATTTTTTTGAGGTTAGGATTTTCATGCATTAGTATTTGACAGATCACGTGGGATTTCAGACATGGTGTCAAAGAGAAAGATGCTCAGTATGCTTTGACATTTCATCGTGAATCGTCTTACAAACGAACAACGCTTGCAAATTATTGAATTTTATTATCAAAATGCGTGCTCTGTTAAGAAAGTTCATTGCGCGCTTCCATTTTATGGTCAGTTTAATCGACCCACTGAAGCGGCTATTCGGGCTATTGTGACTAAATTTCGCAACAAATTTACATTGTTGGACATTAAACCACCAACACGCTTACGTAGAGTGCGAACTGAAGAAAATATCGCAGCTGTATCGGCCAGTGTTAATGATGACCACCAATTTTCGATTCGTCGCCGTTCGCACCAATTGGGTCTCTGTTACTCAAAAACGTGGAAATGCCAAAATTGGACTAAGCGGATGGACCACCTAAGACGCAGCCGCGGTCAACATTTAAATGAAATTATCTTCAAAAAGTAAATGTCATGGACCAATCTAACGTTTCAAATAAAGAACCGATGAGATTTTGCAAATTTTATGCGTTTTTTTTTAAAAAAAAGTTATCAAGCTCTTAAAAAATCATACTTTATGAATCTCCGATGAATATTTCAAGGTGTTACAAACGGAATGACAAAGTGAATATACCCCCATCCTGGAGGTGGAGGGTACAATAAAAGTGAATGTTATTCTACCTTTCGAAGTTATAGTAATCGGTAGCTAGTTGAAGATCAGTAGGAATTGAAAATGAGCGAAATCTCTCCGGAGGTTACCTCTTTTCAGGAAATGCCACCAAATACTACAAAAGTGAAATTCGATGTTATTTTTTATCACATTTTTGCCGAACTAGTTGGTGCAGCTAAAATAATACAATTGGGATGTATAATCCTCTGTCTGTATAGACGTGCAAAATGAAGAAAATTTTCGAAATTTGTTCTGTTGAGGGGAAAACGAGGAGGAAAGGGTTAAAAATGATATCAATCAAACTGCTGCTTCTAAAATAATGAAAATCGAAAAAACGATCTTTAATATATGTACTTTTAGGGTCAAAAATGGGCTAAAGGGGATACAATAGGTACCGGCTAAATGGCTGCAGCTAGAGTCATGAAATTCATATGTGCATTGCTCAGATTGTGTAGATATGCAACAAAAAGGGATTTTTGGTAATTTGTAATTTTAAAGAATATAATGCGAAAGAAAATTGTACCAATCAAACGGCTGCAGCTTTAATCATCAAATTTGTTTAATACATTTTTCTGAATTCTCAGGCGCACACAATAAAAGGGTTCGTACTTTTAGGGACAAAATGGGGAAAAATAGGTGTGAACGCGAAGGATAAAATATTTTCGAAATTCGTACATATAGGATAAAATGGAACCAACCTGTTACCTGTAGCTGAAATGTAATTCTGATATTCCTTAGACTATCTGGAAGGTTGAAATTGAAAATGAGCGAAATCGGTCCAAAGAGTAAACTTTTATCCATAACAACGAATAACCGCCAATAATCTTTAGTTTTTAGTTTCAAGAGGGAGCTTATCTGCTCAATGGGTATCTGCAGACAGTCACTACATACAATCGTACATTAGAATTTACACTTATTTCATCAGAACGTCATTCATATGATGGTCTAGGACGAAAAAATCTCTTAATAAGCTAAATTCAAGAAACTCCTGATCTTTGTGAACCTGTATTTATTTTGTGTAGTTAATGCAAATAAATTTGGATGAGCAATGCATTCGAAACTCTCTGCAACTGCAACTCTCCATAACATGTTTTATTATACCCTCCACCAGCAGAATGAGGGTATACTAACTTTGTCATTCCGTTTGTAACACCTTGAAATATCGACCTGAGACGCTATAAAGTATATATATTCTTGATCGTCATAAAATTCTAAGACGATCTAGCCATGTTCATCCGTTCGTCTGTTGAAAGCACGATAGCATCTAAACGAAAGGAGCTAGGACTGGGCGAAAGCGGCCCAAAGGGAAACATTTTTCCCTCACAAGGACTAAAAATACCCATAATAACCCCTAATATTTTAGAGTATTTAAGCATAGTTTTTCAATATGTCTGCTTGTACTTACATGATATTGGGTATGCGCATTCGCACCATAACAAAAACGTGCTCCATAAAGTGATTTTTATTCGTAGGGGGTGAACTGACGTAAAAGGGGATAAAAATGGTACATATTAAACGACAACAGCTAAAAACACGAAATTCGATGTGTACATCCCTTTAATTGAGTAGATACATAATATAAAATTATTTTTGCAAAATTTGTACTTTTAAGGGGTAAAATGGGAAAAGAGGAATGCAAATGGTAGCAACCAAACGGCTGCACCTAAAATAATGAAATTCGGTGTATACATTCCTCTGATTGTGTAGACACGTAAACTAAACAGATTTTCGAAATTCGTACTATTTAGTGTTAAAATGGAAAAAGGGGATAAAAATTGTACCAACCAAATGACCACATCTATAGTCATGAAAGCGTAAACACGAAAAATAAAAAGGTTTTTCCAAATTCGTACTTTAAAGGGATACAATGGGAACAGAGGGATAAAAATGGTACCAACTAAACGACTACAGCTAGAATGATGAAATTCGATGTGTATATGCCTCTAATTGCGTAGACAAGTAAAATAAAGGGATTTTTAAAAAGCCGTACTTTTAAGAGGGTAAAATGGGAAAAAGGGATAAAAATGGTACCAACCAAATGTTTGGTTTGAATTAAAATGGATGGAAATACAACCAACTGTAGTGCTTAAGTTTTATTGAAAATTGCTGTCTTATAATTACTTTTTGAATTGACTTGAAGTATTATTTCAAATATTATTTTGATATATATTATAAACATATTGGTAGTCTTGCCTTATAAGCGTGGTTTGAAATAATAAACATTTTATATATATTTATAAAATTATTTTGTCAATATTTGTATTTATTTTGGTTTGGCTATATTAAAAAAATTTGGCATTGGCCTGTGTGGAATGTAATACAGGTGGAGGGTATATAAAGTTCGGCCAGGCCGAACTTAACGCCGTTTTTACTTGTTTTTTAGGTCATTTAATTATATTTCTTTTAAAAAACATTGCGAAAGAATTTTAAAATATGTATTAATTCCACATGAAAAAGACAAGATAATTTATATGAATTAAATTTTTTTAATGCAGCAATATTCATTGGCCACACTGTAGTTCGTGAAGTCTCGAATCAAATTGAATACACGTCACACCCAAGTATTTCATCCAAATCCTGTAGTTTCTTCACTGGTGCCGAATTAAGTTTAAAATCTAAGAAAACTTCACAGTCCTTAGGGATATTTTACTCAGTGGAAAACTTAATCCAAGCCGCTAATATATTGGTGGAGTAGCAAGAAAATCCTGCACCAACCGATTTAACTTGCCATGCATTTTGATAGACTTCTGTTGCATATTCCTGACTGATAACGATTATTTCAGAAGTTCTAGTAAAACATATCCACCCACAACGACTACACTAGTGTGCTCATGCACACGTTACACGTTGCCTCGCATGTAACAGTTTATGCGCTAAAAATTGATGTGCATATTAAACAATGTAAACAGTTGCCACCTTCTTATCAACATTTTTTAATGGCATGCAAATGTTTCACATAACTGCCACATCAGGTGGATACATATGCATAAAACAACCATAAAAACTGCAAATATTTTCTTAAGCAACACACAAAACTCTAACACCGCCAACACACAGTGTTTCACTAGCAAATGTCCTCGGAAGAGGCATGCAATGCATCACTTACCCGCGACACTGTGGACTCTTCGAGCCACTGTAAACTTGCACAACAGTTGCTATTTAATGCCATCATGCATACGAAAAACCTTCACTCACATATGCAAAGTATGCACACTCTACTTACTGCTCGGGCAGAGGTACTGGTACTGCTCGTAGCTGTACGATGGAGTTTGCTCCTGCTGCATGGCATGGCTGTGGAGCTACCAACTCTCCTGAATGCATTTAATGTAAAATATCGCATAATGCATTGTATGAACATTAGTTCCACTTTAATGGCAGAGATTTACTTCTATTTAAAAATGTTAAGTCCCTTCCATGATGTGCAATATGTGCTGTAGTTGGTACATTGTTTTCTAAACGCTTGAAATGTACTTGTGATCTTTTAAATCTTAAAGAAATTATGGTGAAGATTTGAGAAACGATTATTTTAATACGAATGTCAAGATAAAGAAAAAACAAGAGTTCGTTTGGTCAAATCGTATGGAATACTGTCTACAGTAAAGAAAGTCATATCAATCATTTTGGGACTCCCCAAATATTGGTAACATTTGAGTATCATTTTCATAGCAGACTATAAATGTAGTGAATAGTTGAGTCAAACTGCCCTTTTTGTGTTCGATTCACGGAATCGTAGTTATTATCCTCAAAAAGGATTGGGACGTAACCATCCATGGACATAACTTTCAAAAACCAATGAGGATTATTTCCTGGCCAACCTTCACCTTAGGTTGTAAGGAAATATTCATCGGAGACGTCATAGAGTACATATGTATATTAGGCTGAGTCGCGACCCACATAAATAAGAAAAATGTCCAGTCATAACTGGGAATAAAATTTGCATATTTTAATGATAATTTGCAAAATACTTCATCCTTAGGTAATGTCGCTTCAGAAAACACTCCTAAAAATCATGTTTCCTATGCAATGTTTTGACATTAAACATTGCATTATAACATTAAACATTCTGAATTAATAGACATTTGAAATATAAGTTTTTACTCTTGTCTTAGTGCAACTACCCTACGGGAAATTGATATAAACATCCTGGGATAGATCGAAAGGGTCATATCATAGAACTTGTTCAAAAATTTGGACAAATTTTCAATTCACATCTCATTTCTTATGTATATTTAAAAAAGTATTTTAAAATTTATCTAATATATGATAGTATATTAATAACAAGTAAGGAAAGCTAAAGTCGGGAGGGGCCGACTATATAATACCCTACACCACTCCCTGCGTATGTACCTCGCTTTGCTTACTAAACGCAGGTATTTCATGGGAACAATTTTATGTAGTTCATATAAATTATACAGTTACTATAAATTCATCTTTAGTCATATTTAACGTATATGGTTAATAATATGGTAATTGATCCAATGATCCGACAGACAAATACAAATTATACAGTAGTAATAGGATGAATCGGACCGACATTTCAAAAGGGAGCCTATAACAAAATTTTGGCCCGGTTCCAAAACATGGGCCTATATATTTCTCATTCACGGTAGGTTTTCCAAGTTGAAACATATAATGATCTGCAAAATTTGATGAAGATCCGATGTAAGATGTAGTTTCTAGAGCTGTCATAGATCAGAATGGGGCCCCATTTGGGTTATACCAAAGTATGGACATATGGGCATCTCCCAAACAAGTATGGTAATCCTAAAGATGGACGGATTTTTTATCTCATTACAATTCAATTCGGTAAAAAAAGTGAAATCGGCAAGGATTTTTGCATCCTGTAAATATATGTGTTTGACAAACAATGTTAAATCGGAAAGGACATTTGTATGGGGGTATATTGAATCCTGGAACGATGTGACCCGCTTTCACCATGTATGTTATTGGTGAAATATAATACGTAAAGTTTGGCCAAAATCGGTTAAACAATTGGGAGCAACATTTGTATGAGGGCTATATCTAAATAAGAACCGATCTTACCCACTTTCACCACAGGTTTTTTTAGTTGGATTATAAGATGTTGTACTAATTTTAAAGAAAATCGGGTACAATATGTGGATTTTAGAGCGGAAAAAGTCAAATCGGGAGCGACATTTGTATGGGGGCTACATCTAAATCTGAACCGATCATACCCACTTTCGTCATAGGTGTTTCTAGTTCGATTATAAAATGTTGTGCCAATTTTAAAGAAAATCGGGTAAAATATGTGGTTTCTAAAGCGGAAAAAGTGAAATACGTAGCGACATTTGCCTGGGGGATATATGTAAATCTGAACCGATCTTACCCAATTTCTGCATAGGTGTTTCTAGTTGGATTATAAGATGTTGTACCAAATTAAAAAAAAAATTGTGTACATATGTGTTTTCTAGATCATTTGTATGGGGCTATATCTAAATCTGAACCGATTTCCTCCAAATTCAATACCGATGGTCCTTGGCCAGAATAAAACCTTCTGCCAAGTTTCATGACAATCGGACAATAATTGCGACCTGTAGAGTGCGAACAAGCTTAAATGGTCAGCAGACGGACGGACGGACGGACAGGCAGACATCGTTAAATCGACTCAGCTGGTATACTTGAAGGAGGGTCTAGCTCGATTATTTCTTGGTATTACAAACATTTGGCGCGAAACTAACTTATAATGCCCTTGTCCACGAAGTGATGTAGGTTATAAAAATAGATTCGGTATGAGGTATGGTAATTCAGAACATACAGCGGACATTTGCAAGACAAACCTCAGGGAGGTTAATTCACCCCACCTGTAAAAGGGACCTATCCCCTTCATATATTTGAGTTAGATTCAGGACCGCCCCTTACCCACCAGGGACCAGTCCTGGGACTTGTCAGTTGATTTATCGAATTATTGGTGCCAATTGATCATTTTTTTCGCTTTTGAGGATGTTCTTTTAAACAAAAAGTCGAGGATATATTGATTTCCTGTAACATTTTACGAATAGCATTTTCACAAGTGAATGGGAAAGAATTCACAATGGGGTCACAGAGATAAGGTGTCCGCTTTGCACCTAGAAGGTCTCGGGTTCGAATCGTGGCTCGGGAAAAAAAACTTTTGTTGTTTTTTATTACTTTTGTAAATAAATAATGATTATTTTATACCATTTTAACTATTTAAACATTATTGCTTAAAAAATACAAATTTATTGGTTTATCAATTTACTTCAAATTTAATTTAATTTTTTATTAATTATAATTATTACATAATATCAGTAAAATTATGTAGTGTTAATTTATTTAATGCTAATTTAATTTAATATTAATTTGCGTTATATATTAATTCATACTAAATAAATATTTTGTTAAGTTTACTATTGTCAGTTCTAACGATCAAAATGATTTGATTTAGTTATTCAACACTCACTGAGATGGTTAGAGTGTCGTAGTAGCAACCAGAAGTTCCGCTATTCTACACCTGGTAGCTGGGGAATTTTTAAAACAGAAATGGAAACTAGTAAAATAGTGTTTACTTTGCAGTAACACTTTAAAATAACTTTTAATAACTCCGTGTTAAATTCATTGGTAAAGATCCCAATTTTCACTACTTCCGAACCACAATATAAACTTAAAGATGCCGGGCATCTTGTTAAAAAATCGCTGCGAAGCCACCTGATGAAGACTTTCATAGGTTGGAAATCATGATAGTGGTTGTGTAATAAATCTATAAAATATAGAGGTAAAATGGTCTTGAGCCAGGAGAATATCCCTGTTCAAATCAAATAATAATATAATTATTTTTATGATTTGATTTGAACTGGGATATTGTCTTGGCTCAAGACCATTTTGCATCTATATTTAATAGAATGCAAATTTATTTACAAATGGCATGGTGACATTTATTACTTGGCTGCAGATTACCACGATCACGATTTCGACCATGTCAAAAGTCTTTTCAAGTGGCTTCGCAGCGACTTTTCAACATCAAACCCGGCCTCTATAAGGAGATGATTCTCACAAACGAACGAGAATCAAAACTCACTTGCCGAATTTGCGTTTAAAAAATCGCACCAAGTAAGCATCTCATTGAGTTGCATTTGTAAGTATGTGTATATGCAGGTATAGTTACCCAGTAATACTTCTGCCGTGCCAACGCTCATTTGTTTTAGTTTTTTTGTTTGCATTTTTTTGGTCTGTAATCAATATTTGATTTGAACTGGGATATTGTCCTGGCTCAAGACCATTTTGCTTCTATATTTAATAGAATGCAAATTTTTTTACAAATGGTATGGTGACATTTATTACTTGGCTGCAGACTACCACGATCATGATTTCGACCATGTCAAAAGTCTTTTAATTATTTTTTCAACTACAAAAAATCGTGGGATCTCACACGAATCCAAAGTTCCAGAAGAAAACGTAAGAAAGTATTTTCCAAAAAAAATATTTTTTACAATCAAACAGATTGTGCTACTTTTAGTGAAAAAATAATTAATATTAAGATCATAAAATATTAAATAAGATTAGAAATATTTTTTGGAACTAAATTGTTTTTTTATAAATCCACAGGAAATACCCTTGAAACGCATCTTCACCTGTCCAAATATCTTAACTATGTCAGAATTTATGGAATTTAGAAAACTGTAGTCTTTATCTTTCACGCCAAACTTCCCCCTCGCTGTACGCGAAATGACACAATGCAAAGACACAACACAACTTTTATCTGTATAAACTTTAAGTTGCGAATATTTTAAAATTATCTTTTGACAAAATTATTTATTTTCAATCCACCCAGTTTTATTGGCCTTATAGAAAAGTAAAAATTTGCAAACTTTTAATTCAATCGGAGTTAAAAACACATCGATCGAACTAAGAATCTGTATTCTTTATATTATAAATTGAGATACTTTCAATGCTGTTATATTATGTCCAAGTGTGTTTCAGTTCCACAATTGATCGAAATATCTACTTTTATTAAAAGTACAGTTGAACTTCGATTAACCGTGACTCTATTAACCGTGATTATCTATTAACCGTGAAGCTGAGTGGTTGATTTTTTACCTCTATTAACCGTGATTTACCTCAATTATCCGTGATGCACATGTCCATGTGACTGCTTGTTTGTTTTTTCGTATAATACACACACATCTCTCATATTAAAATTCGGTGATTCCCCTTTTTCATGAAAGTGTAATTTTCATATCAAATTTCATATTCATTCATCAGTGTGAAATTTGATCTGTCAAGACGTGTTTACATCATGTCACCGTCAAAAACTAAATCCGCGAAAAGAGCAAGAAAGGCTCTTTCAATTAAAGAAAAAGTGGAGCTGATTAATGAATACTCAAAACGTAAAGTACCTTTTAACATGTTGTCTGAAAAATATGGAGTTGGCATTCAAACTGTATCCGAATTAATAAAAAACAAAGATCGGATTTTAAAATTTTGCTCCGATACTGATTCAATGCTTAGCCTTAAACACAGATATACACTAAAAACATCCGAAAATCCAAAAGTTGATTTCGCAACATATGAATGTTTCGGCAAGAAAGATTTAAGGGAACTCCAATTTCAGGTAAGTTAACTGAAATCGAGATATTGTATGAACTTAAACTGAAATTTGCTTCTGAACTTCAGGCGAAATGATTGTCGAAAAGGCAAAAATGTTCCATTTAAAGTTAAACATGAATTCAGAGTGCACTTATTCATTGGGTTGGTTGGATAAATTCAAAAAACGTCATGGAATCCGTCGACTGAAATCTACGGGAGAAAAGGAGGGTGCTGATTATGAGTCTGCGCTACGATGTTTGTGGACGACTTGGATGAAATCATTAAAAACGAACAACTTACAACTGAACAGATCTACAATGCAGACGAAACCAGTCTATTTTGGAGGTGTTTGCCTCAGAGTTCTTTGGCTAGTGGTAATGAATATTCTATTGAAGGGTACAAGGAATCCAAGGAGAGAATCACAGTGCTAGTTTGTTCAAATGCTGCGGAACACACAAGTGTAAATTGATGATAATAGGAAAAAGTGTCCATCCAAGAGCTTTAAAAAACGTTGAACACCTTCCTGTGATTTATAAATCTAATAAGAAAGCTTGGGTAACACAACAGCTATTGCTGGAGTGGTTTAATCAAAATTTTTTACCAGAAGCAAAGGAACATCAACGGCGCATCGGTCTCAAAAATAACTGTAAAATACTTTTACTATTAGACAACTGTCCAGCACACCCAGATGTAAATGCTATGATATCTGAAAACGTTACAGTAAAATATCTCCCACCAAATTCCACGTCCTTGATTCAGCCTATGGATCAAGGAGTAATTCGGAGCTTCAAATGTCACTACCGTAAACTGATCGTTCAAAAACTTGTTGGTGCTAATGACAGACGTGAGTTCGTTAAATCTTTGAATATTAAGACAGCTTTGTGGGCAGCAGCAGCTTCGTGGGACACTGTAACTCCACAACTTTTAACAAGTAAAAACGGCGTTAAGTTCTTTTTATATACCCTCCACCATGGATTGCATTCCACAGAGGTTGTCAGTTTTCGTAGAAGTGCAGTAATATTACAGGAAAATATAATTTTTTTAATATAGCCAAACCAAAACAAATACAAATATTGAAAAAATAATTTTATAAATAAATATAATATTTTAATTATTTCAAACCATTATTTATTTCAAATCAAAAAATAAATATTCCTATATTTATATTTTCAAAAAGCTTAAATACCATAAATATTGGTAGATAGTGGGAGCTACAGTTGGTTGTATTTTCATTCTATTTTTATTCCAAAAGTACAAAAAAATCCATTATCAGACGTACATAGTGCAAAATAACCTAACTTCATGATTCAACCAATTTTTGCCATAATAGAAAAGGTACAAAATTTGGAAAAAAAACTTTTTATTTTGCGTGTCTATGCAGGCAGAGGAATGTATACACCGAATTCCATAATTCCAGCTGCGACCATGTGGTTGGTACCATTTTTACCCCCTTGACGTTTCTACGCAATTAGAATTTCATCATTCTAGCTGTAGTCATTTAGTTGGTACTATTTTTATCCCTCTGTACCATTGTATCCCATGAAAGTACGAATTTCGAAAAATTCGTTTATTTTCCGATTCCTACTCAATCAGAGGAATGTATACTCCGAATTGCATGACTCTAGCTGCGGTCATTTGGTTGGTACTATTTGTATCCCCTTTTTCAATTTTAAACAAAAATGTACGAATTTCGAAAAATTCGTCTATTTTCCATGTCTACGCAGTCAGAGGAATGTATACTCAGAATTTCATGACTCTAGCTGCGGTCATTTAATTGGTACTATTTTTATCCCTTTTTCATTTTAACCCGAAAAAGTATGAATTTCGAAAAACCTGTTTATTTTAAGTGTCTACGCAATCAGAGGAATGCATACACCGAATTTCATTATTCCAGGTGTAGCCGTTTGGTTGGTACCATTTTTATCCCTCCGTACCCATTGTATCCCTTGAAAGTACGAATTTGGAAAAAACCTTTTATTTTTCATGTCGACGTAGTCAAAGAAATGTATACTTCGAATTTTATGACTCTAGCAGCGGTCATTTGGTTGGTACTATTTTTATCCCCTTTTTGTATTTTGTCCCCAAAAAGTACGAATTTCGAAAAATCCGTTTATTTTCCGTGTATACGCAGTCATGTCTACGTAGTCAAAGGAATGTATACTCCGAATTTCATGACTCTAGCTGCGGTCATTTGATTGGTACTATTTTTATCCCCTTTTTCATATTAACCCCAAAAAGTACGAATTTTGAAAAATCCGTGTATTTTACTTGTCTATGCAATCAGAGGAATGTATACACCGAATTTCATTATTCTAGGTACAGCCGTTACCCCATTTTACCCCTTAAAAGTACGAATTTGAAAAAATACTTTTATATCATGTATCTACTCAATTAGAGGAATGTACACACCGAATTTCGTGTTTCTAGCTGTTGTCGTTAAATGTGTACCATTTTTATCCATTTTTTGCCCCATTTCACCCCTTACAAATAAGAATCACTTTATGCTGCAGTTTTTTGCTCTAAGGGTAATACGTATACCAAATACCAAGCAAATATAAACAGACATATTCAAAAAACATGCTTAAATACGCTAAAATAGTAGGGATTATTATGGGTATTTTTAGTCCTTGTGAGGGAAAAATTTTTCCCTTTGGGCCGATTTCGCCCCATTTCGATCCCAACCGATCTACGACTATAAGACGCATTTATGGTAAATTTGGACGTCCTAGCTCCTTTCGTTTAGATGCTAGCGTGCTTTCAACAGACGGACAGACGGACGGACGGACATGGCTAGATCGTCTTAGAATTTTATGACGATCAAGAATATATATACTTTATAGGGTCTCAGGTCAATATTTCAAGGTGTTACAAACGGAATGACAAAGTTAGTATTCCCCCATCCTGGAGGTGGAGGGTATAAAAAGAGTTTGGAATAACTTACTATCTTATAATGAAGATGCTCCAAATAGCCTTGTTGAGATACAAACAGATATAACCATACCGTCTGGATGTACGATTGATGCTGTCGAAAAGTGGATGGTATGCGACTCTGATGTCGCTCCGTTTGCTATTATATCTGAAGACGAAATCGTAGACATGGTTACCCAAAGCCAAGAAGATGAGCTTGATTCAAATTCCGAGGAATCAGATGGAGGAAATGCTGACGAAATGCCTACATTGGCTCAGGCAATAGAGGCTAGTAGTATTTTGTTAGGTTTTTTAGAAAACTTTAATTGTCCAAGTATTTCCGAACCAGATAAAATGCAAATATATCGCATACAAACTCATTTGTTGGAAGAACAATCAAAAGCTAAAAGCATAAGACAGACTTCCATAAAAGATTTTTTTTAAATAAATGTGTATTCCTAGAGATATGATAAGTTATTTATAGACGCAGATATATATGTTTTTGTCAAAAATAAATAAAAATAATAAAATTTATACATGTAAAATTCTACCTCTTTTAACAGTGATTTTCGGTTATCCGTGATTAGCCCGGTCCCGAGCATCAAGGCTAATCGAAGTTCAACTGTACATACAAGTAACAAATTTTTTGATAATTAAGTCGTCGCATCCATGGAACAATTCACATTGCCGAAGATAACAATCATGTGTTGGGGGGTTGCAAATTATTTTTGAGAGACAGTCGTTATAAGTTACAATTTGGAAGTTATTAGATGTTAGTCTTGAAAGAGATGACCCGTCAATCATAAGTTTTACGTTTTGGTGTATACAGCACACGCAAACGGAATGAGTTCCTGTAGCTCCCGGTAGAATATAGTATTTCGGTCGCAATTCCGCGAACTTAGAGAATTATATTTTCGCCTCTGGGTGTTTTTCTTTGAATCCTTTAAGTTTTTTGAATAGATTCATTTCCAATTTCAACACAGTCTTTTATCTCTAAGTTCGCGGAATTGCGACCGAAATACTGTATTCTACCGGGAGCTAAATAATGATAAATGTATCACATAATTTTTGTTTACACCAGTGTTTTTATTTCTTCAAGACATCAATAAAACTTTTGTGTATGTTATTTTATGAACAATCGTTCAGAAAATACTTTTTTCGGGCGACTACATTTAGTAAATGTTTTTTTTTTTTAAATACAACCCGTTATTTCTCCAAGCTGAAAAATTCAGGGTTTGTTTAGAATCGGAATATGCCTATATTTTTTCTGAATTTTTAGGTTGGTGTTTTCATAGTGAAAAATACAAAAGAAGAAGAAAAATCAGAAATACACAAAATTGTTGTCAGTAGCAGTCAATAGACAAGAACGCCGGCGAAAAGTACTTGTAATTACCTTTAAAATAAGCCACCATTCTTTGAATTGTGCCCACGCGTTTTCTCACTACACCATGTTCAATGTTCATACCTCGGCACGTTTTTCTTGATTTTTCTAATTTTCAAATGGTCCTATCTTTTGAAAAAAATGTCGGTTTTTTTTACAAAAATGCGTGTAAAATATTTTTAACAGTAGAATATGTCTGCGAAAAATCGTTAAAAGCGGAATTGTAGTCGTATTTTTTTACGAAAATCGTTTGGTTTGATATGGAATGAACGATATACACAATCCTATGGTGGAGTGTAAACAAAATTTTCAAATTGATGTCCGAATACTCTTAAAGTTTATTTGCTGTGTATATTCCATGTTACATGAAATTCCAGTCCATTCAATTGCTGATATGCGATGATCTTTACAAGTCCCCTTGTTACTACTGAAATGCTTCTATGTTTTCCGTTTGACATTTACTCCACTTTGTTCAGGACTCTGTCGTTGAAATCCTCTTAACATTCGTGTTTCTAAAAGTCGAAAATAATATTTATAACATTTACCTTGTTTCGAAAAAAAAAAATATCTACATAAATCACAATTTATCTCATCAACTCTAATTATTTGTTTAATACTTTTGTGTGGGTTTTATGTATTGTTTGGGGTAAGTGTGTGTGTGTGTGCGGTCGCTTACAGGTCTATGGTCTTACCCACATTTCCGATAGCGTTGACTTGTCTCGTACAAGTCGTGCAAGTGCCTTTTGTTGTTATTTTTGTTTGTTTGCTTCCGTTTGAACTTTGCTCTTAATAGAGCGTATGCTTGGTGACCGGGACTTGTCATGCTGAAAGGCATGAAAATAATAATTTATGTTCTAAAGCATATATCATCTGCGAATGTGACCCCCAGGGCAATTTATGGTTAGGGTGGGTACTGTGTCTGCTAACAATTTGTATGTTAATCTACTACTGCTGTATTTGTCAGACGCCTGCCTGTACACTTTTGTGAGATTTCTTCCGCATTTACATCTCGAAGATATTTCAGTTGTCTGTGGAAAGATTAGAAATTCCTGTGGAGGTTGTATGGACTTACTTTAAAGGCATGTTTGGCTTATTTGTAACTGCAGAGTCAAGACACAGTACAATATGTTTGCATACAAAAGTATGTATAGTTGGTACTATGGAATCTTTTCCCACTGTGCAATGCCTATGGAAACGAAACGGACCAAAATATAACATTTATTAAATATTAATTCTTGTAAACACCATAACTAAATGTCCCACATTTCTGGAGGAGGATATTAACCACTTCTGCACTCAAATGGAAATTTCATATCAAATGCTACAACAAACTACTTCCTATTGACTGGGTGGGACACATCCTCAGATTTACAAATGTAAAATGCAATTAAATATGGATTGGAATAGATCCGCTCGGGCAGAGGTACACGCCTCCATGCAGTTGCAGTTCGAAAAAAATATTTCCTAAGTTTTTGTGTTCGCGTGTATGCGTGTGTACATGTGAGAGTGTTTTCTTTTCTTTTTGCTCAACATTATTTTCTCATTTTTAATTTTTTTTTTTGTATTTTAAGGATGATACAAAAACACTTTAACTCGCATTTTCATAATCAGCAGAAACTTGCTTTTAGCACGTAAAAGTTTAATTTTTGTTGTTGTTCGACTGAGTGTACACTTAAAGAAAAGCAGGAGGACGAAGGGCTCAAACGCATACACGCGCATAAAAAGTCTAAACTCTGCTCAAAGAAATTACAAAGTTTTTCTTGTTGTTGACGTTGTTTTTGTAGTTGTAGTTGTGTTGAAACCCTAGTAACCGAAGAGCAAAAAAAAGGAGTGAAAGAATGCTCGACGACAATGTGGACGACTCACAAACGTACAGACGACACCTACACGAGCTTTTCTTAAATAAACCGGTGTCAAACTCAGAGGTGGAAACGTATAGACAGCGATGTTCTAAAACGATCCATGCGAAAACATTTAAATCGGCATAGGTAGACAAGAGTGAGATTTACGATTTGTGTAAATACGGGAGTAACTCACCGCGAATATATAGCGGGCGATTCATCGTCAGGTTTGACTGCAGCTAGAATAATTCGATGCGTACATTCCTAAGACTCTGTAGAGGAAATTTTTTTTTGTATTTTTATGAGGAAACGGCGAGAAAAGGGATAATAATAATTGAAACAGCTGCAGCTAGAACAATGAAAATCGATGTATATATTGCTCAGGTTGTGTAGATTCGAAATACAATACGATCTTTCGATACTAGTACTTTTTAGGGATAAAAATGGTGCTAACCAAACGGGAGCAGGTAGATAATCATAAAGTTCGGTGTGTATGTTCATCTAATTGTGTAGACCCGCAACATAAAGATGGGGATTTTTTGGAAATTTGCACTTTTAGGGAAAACGGAGCAAAGGTGGATAAAATGGTATCAATTCAACGGCTGCAGGTAGAATCATGAAATTATATTTATACATTTTTCTGACTTCGTAGTCAAAAAGCTTTCTACAAATTTAACCTTAAGGGATTTTATCTATACAACTACACCATTTTCAAGTGTAATTCAAAAGACACCATTTGAACAATTCAATTTGAAATTCGAAAAATATCAATTGAAATTCAAAAATTCCATTTGAAATTCAAAAAATGCCATTTGAAATTCAAAAAATGTCATTTGAAATTCAAAAAATGTCATTTGAAATTCAAGACTCGTCATTTGTAATTCAAAAGACACCATTAGAAATTCAAAACTCGTCATTTGAAATTCAAAACTCATCATTTGTAACTCAAAGGACACCATTTGAAATTCAAAACTCGTCATTTGTAATTCAAAATACACCATTTGAAATTCAAAAGACACCATTAGAAATTCAAAACTCGTCATTTGAAATTCAAAACTCATCATTTGTAATTCAAAAGACACCATTTGAAATTCAAAACTCGTAATTTGTAATTCAAAATACACCATTTGAAATTCAAAAGATTCCACTTGAAACTCCAAAATGTAAACACACTTATTTAACAAAAATATACATTAGGTGGGGTAGCATTTAATTTTGCTGCAAATTTGGATATTCTGTAGTTTTGGAAACAGATTTAATAAAATGATAAGCAACTAACAATTATAATGATGTAAAATGTCGGTAATTTCATATATAGTTTATAACCTTCAACAGCTCAGAGAGCATCTGCATATAATTTATAATGACTTTCATTTTACTTAGGGTTGGATTATTTGTGTGGGAGGTACAACAAATCATAACTATTTTACAGGTATAAAGTGATTGTAAAACCGTTTCCAATATTAAATTGTTACTGATCAGTTTTATTTTAACCAAAGCTTATGCCAATTTGTCTGAGAGGTCTTGCAACGTCTATGAAAACATTACCAATGACCATATTTCAGAGTATTCCGATCGTCCGTATAGAAGTTATAAAATCTTTAAATTTAAATAGGTTAGAGTGATTTGCGTGAGAGATACGTAAATCTGTTTTCTTAACAGCAGAATATTAAAGTTTACAGAAATATATAAATGCTACCCAATCTAATGTATATTTTGCATAAATAATTTTGTTTACCCTTTTTGAATTGCAAATGGAGTAATTTTTGAATTACAAATAGAATAATTTTTGAATTTCAAATGAAAACTTTTGAATTTCAAATGGTGTCTTTTGAATTACTTATGACGAGTTTTGAATTGCAAATGACGAGTTTTGAATTTCAAATGATATCTTTTGAATTTCAAATGATGTATTTTGAATTTCAAATGACGACTTTTGAATTTCAAATGTTGTCTTTTGAACTACAAATGACGAGTTTTGAATTTCAATTGATATTTTTTGAATTTCAAATGGAATTTTTGAATTTCAACTGGTGTCTTTTGAATTTCAAGTGATGTCTTTTGAATTACAATTGAAAAAGGTGTAGTACCAACCAAACGGCTATCTTCAATCGTAAACTTAGATGAATACATTCCATTGTGAACCCGAAAGTTAATGGAATTTCGAAATTCGTACAATGTCTTACTTTGATATCACAGTGCAACACGAAAAAATATAACCATATACGGACACCACTACGTGAAAAGGACCAAAAAATACCAGTTTTGCCCCAAAGTCATGCACTTTTTATGTTCTCCAAAAATTTGGGGCCTCGGTGTCATTTTTGCAACAAAGTGATCAGGCTCATATCTTGAAATCCGTTTGGAATTTTGATTTAATTTCTGAGGCAAAGTTGTAGCTCTTGTCATAAAGAACAAAAATTGTGAACTTTAAAATTTTTTTCCCCTGTTCAGGCCCATAGGTAGCAAACCGTTCAAAATTCAAGGAAACAGTCAACTTCAAAAATGTACCTAAGATCTCAATAAACGACTTTCTTTTTTGGACTTCCTAGGAATGATTCTTAACACCGTTTATGTATCCGCAAAAGTGAAAAATTTCCCGATTTTTTTTAATTTCATTTGTTTTTTCTTTACTTCAACATTGAGACACTCATAGGCCCATAGAAAAGTGCATGACTTTGGGCAAAACTGGGAGACACTCGACTTTTTTGTATTTTATCACGTAGTGGTGTCCGTGTATGGTTATATTTCCATGACTTAAAAAATTACACACGTTGTATATATAGTCAAGGGCTATCAAGCAATAAGAAACATAAGTGGACGTGGTCTTTAAAATAATAAATTATAATTACACAATACAATACAAGTTATACTTATAACTTTTCTGCCGGTAATACTGAGGCCCTGCCGATTTTAACGCCCCCGCTCCTTTTTTGTTCATATTTTCCAAAAAGTACACATTTTGAAAAATTATAAATTTAAAAAATTACTTTATTTTTCGCCCCTAGGTTAGTACTTAATTTAATACCACGTTTATCCCCTGTCGTTCCCCATACCATTAAAGAGGTCTGTGCATATCGAATTTCACGAAAAATCCATTTATGTTAAGCTTCTACGGGGTTAGAGGAATTGTTTGGATGGTACTATTTGTATCCCAATACCCAAATTAAAAGTAAAATTTTTTTGCAAAGGCCATTAATGTTGCACGTCTTCGTTGTCAGAGGAGTGTGGTACAAATTTCGAAAAATCCTTTTTGTTATGTGTCTTTCATGTTTCTAGTTACTGTTGTTTAGTCAGAACGAATATTAGATGTTTATCCCTTTTTTGGACCAATTTACCTCCTTAAAGTTCGAATTTTTCTTTTTTAGTCCGCTCTGATTCGTGTGACATCCAAATTTTGTTTTTTTTTTTCGTGGAGTTGAAAGCAAACACATTGGGCTACTTCTAGTGAAAAAATAATTAAATTCGTGGGGGCATGTTCACAAACAAATAAATATATAATTATTTTTTAATTTTTTGATGACAAAAAAAATTTGGAATTAAAAAAATTTTTAAGAATCCACAAGGAAATAGCATTCAAACGAATCTTCGCGCGTCAGTATATATTAACTACGTCAGAAGTCATGGAATTTAAAAACAGTAGCCTATAACGCTCACGCCAAACCTGCACCACCCATATACACAGCATGAACTTCTAAATTTGGCAAAAAATTGTGAATAACTTTTAATTTTTGATCAGTTCTGCAAAGAATCCTGTATATACTGTAAGTGCCAATCAGATCAATATCAAAAATGTCTACAGTCCCTACAGGCATATCATCTTCTAAATTATTCAATTGCAAGTGTATGCATATGCTTAACCGCGCGTACGTATACCAGGAGTAGCGTCCTCCTAAAATCCAACTAGGAACGACAAAGTGCAAGAAGTGAACGCATTGTTATTACTTTAATGTGATGCGTGGTATGGTTTTGCAGAAACAGCATGTCAGCTGAACGCAAAGAAAAAAAAAATAAAATAAAGGAGAACAAAAATCACTAGACCATAAGAAATGGCTGCTCGGAAATAACAATGAACAGAAAAACGAAAGAACGAACCAACGAACGAAAATATTGCAAAGAAAAGTTTTGGGGTTTTTCGTACAATTTCCACATCTCGTTTATTGTTGATTCCTCGAAAGTTTGAAAGTGCTCAAAAACTCATTTTTTCACCATTTCATCGCGTCAAGAGCGAAATCACAAAAAGACTAAAAATACAATATTTTGAAGAATCTTTGTTCGCCAACACCCACACCCACACTCACTCACACAGCATGATTCATTATTTTAATCATGATGGAAATGAAATTTATGAAATGTTGTATTTTTTCCTCTACCTTCTGCTGTATAATTTCAAGTGAAATGCCTAAAGTCAAGATATTTGCTATGCGCTGGCTGTTCCTTTTGTCATGAAAGTAAAATGAGACGAAAGCCATGAAGGTGATGGAAGGTGTCCGCGGCGTAGTTTTTGAATGGTCTTTTTTGTGTTGCCTTGTCCACAATTGAAAGCAAACCAGGGTGAAACTTTTTGACACAAAAAGTTGAAAAATTTAATTTGAATGAAAATTAGATGCATATTTTTATGCCATATTTCGGTTGTTTGTAAGTCTGATGGCTTGTGAAATATTACGTTTTACATTAAATTGTCTGTTACATAAGGATTTGAGTTAGCCATGAGTCATATTTTAAGAAAGAGAAATTTCAGTTTGTATTTAAAGATCTCACAATTGTTCAAAATAACTTAAATTGGAAGCTCAGAAAGACTCAGATTATGGATCAGGAGTCGACGAAATATTAAAAAAAATATCCAATTAATCAAATAAAATTCTTGTTAATTTGGCTATGCCACAAATTAATAATAGAGTTTATTCGTCATTTAAATAAGCTTTATTCAAAAGATCCGACATCTATATTGATTTTTGTCGTGTACACATCCAACATTGTTTCGCTGCAGAAACTTTGAAACAGATTTTTTTGTTTAGTCAGTACAATTTGGTCACCTAGTGTTAATCTTAGACTAACTAGGTAGTCGTTTTTATGCATTTGCATGTGCAATACAATTTACTCATGGAAATAAATTGTTGAATTTTCAATTCCTCTAAAAAAATACAATCAATAAAATACATATAAAGTACATACAGTACTTGTTAAAGAATTCTATTTAGTTTTAAAAATACAACTGCATTCAGTGTGTTGGAGTCAGTAGAACGTTGTGTTTGAAATTTAATAAAAATGTAAATTTCCAGAAAAATGTGTGTACATACTATACACTCGAGGAAATTAATCTGTGAAATAGTTATGATGATTCAAAAAACACCTTTACATTCAATATTTTGGTAACTAAAATTGTTATCTTATAATTTAACACTATGTACTAAACAATAAAAAGGTTGTGTCTTTGACTTAAAAATGTATAATATTTGTAAATACTGATATACAAAATCAAAGCCAAATTCTTTTCGAATACTTTTTCGTTTCTGCTTGAAATATCGACCTATATACTATACATCTATTTATATATAAGAGTTGCGTTACTGACTGACTGAGTAGCTAGAAACATGAAATTCGGTGTGTTCCTTGCAATGACCATGCAGACGAGCAAAAATAGGGATTTTTTGAAATTTCTACTTTTAAGAGAGGAAAGAGACAAAAAGGGATAAAAATGGTACCAAGTTAAGTGTTGCAGCTATATTCGTGAAAATCGGTATCTACATTTCTCTGGCAACGTAGACTTGCAATATAACTGGATCTTTCGAAATATTTACTTATAAGGGGTGAGCGGGACAAAAAGGGATAAAAGTGGTACCAATTTAAGTATTAAAGATATAGTCTTGAAATTTGATGTGTAAATTCCTTTGACAACGTAGAAGCACAATCTAACGTTTTTTTTAATTTGTAATTATAAGGAGTGAACGGGATAAAAGGGATACAAATGGTACCAACTAAAGTATTGCAGCTATAGTCGGTAAATTTGGTGTGTAAATTCCTCTGAGAATGTAGAAGCGATTTATAAAGAAATATTTCGAAATATGTATAGTTGGGGGGAAATCGGCCAAATGGGAATACAAATGGGGATAGAATAATGATATACAGTGCATATTTCGCTCTGACTGCTTAGACGCGAGAAATGAAAGTGAGGAAAACAGGATAAATTTGGTACCGACCAAAAAACTGCAGCTGGAATCATAAAATCATAAATTTATATTTTGGACATAATACTTTATATGAGATAACAAGAAATCTCCGCAATATCTCACCATACGATTAAATACCAAAATAGGCCGACATCTAGTGCATTGTATTCTGTTGTAATATCTTGCGGAAATGTTCGAAAGAAACAGTTTCAGAAAAATATTTAAAATTTTCGTTGTTGAAAAAAAAAAACTGAGAAAGAGAGTAAGAACAAGTACAACGGCGTTAAGTTCGGCCGGACCGAATCTTATATACCCTTCACCACGGAGTGTATTCAACAGTATTATCAGCAGATTAAAAATGTACTCTAAATATTAGGTGCATTGTCAGTCGTCATTATGGAGAAACATTTTTCCTCAGGGCTGATTTCTCCGATATTGGAATGAACGCATTTAATTTCAAGATTCTAGGTAAATCAGTTTGCTAGGCGCCAATCTTATCCCGTTTTGATCTTAAAGGTACGAATATCGAAATTTATCTTTATTTTTCGTGTCTACGCAGTAACAGCAATGTACACACCGAATTTCATGATCCTAGCTGTTGTCGTAACATTGGTACCATTTTATCCCTTTTGTGCCATTTCACCCGCTAAATCTTTTTTGGACTTTTTAGTGATTACACGTTACTAGAGGAAGGTACGAAACAAATTTCGAGTGTATAAAAATCAGAAGTTTTTAAATTAATTGCTTAAATAATCTAAATATTAGGGGTATTTTCAGTCCTGTTAGGGAAAAATTTTTCCCTCTGGGACGATTTAGCCCACTTTCAATCCCAACCGATATGCAACCATAAGACACATTTTCGGAAAATTTCAACATCCTCTCTCATTTCTTTCGGCCGCTATCGTGCTTTCAACAGACAGACAGACGGACATGGCTAAATCGTCTTAGAATTTTAGGATACAGAATATATATACTTTATGGGGTCTCCGATGAATATTTCAAGGTGTTAAAAACGGAATGACAAAGTGAATATACCCATATCCTGGAGGTGGAAGGTATAAAAACAAATTGAATAGGAAAACTTTGTTTTAGATACCGAAATAACCATTTATGAAATTTAATAATACTGGTTTGATCTGGGATATTGTTCTGGCTCAAGACCAATTTGTGAGAATCATTTCCGGGTTTGACGTTGAAAAGCCACTCGAAAAGACCTTTGACATGGTCGAAAATATGATAGTGGTAGTCTACAGCCAAGTAATAAATGTCACCATGCCATTTGTAAATAAATTTGCATTCTATTAAATATAGATGCAAATGGTCTTGAGCCAGGACAATATCCCAGTTCAAATCAAATATTCATTACAGACCAAAAAATACAAACGAAAACACTAAAAAAAATAATAGTAATAATTATAATATAATTAATAATTAAAACAAGTAAGGAAAGGCTAAAGTCGGGCTGGGCCGACTATATGTAATACACTCCACTTTTTATCCGAATACAATTTAATTCGGTAATAAAGTGAAAACGGGAAGGATTTTTGTAGCCTGTAAATGTATGTGTTTGACAAAAAATGTTAAATCGGAAAGGACATTTGTATGGGGGTATATTGAAACCTGGAACGAAATAGGTGAAGTAAAATATGTATAGTTTGGCAAAAATCGGTTAAACATTTGGGGGCAAGATTTGTATTGGGGCTATATCTAAATCTGAACATTCTTACCCACTTTAGCCAAAGTTGTTTCTAGATAGATTATAAGATGTTGTGTCAAATTTGAAGAAAATCGGGTACAATATGTGGTTTCTAGAGCGGAAAATGTCAAATCGGGAGCGACATTTGTATGGGGGCTATATCTAAATCGGAACCGATCTTACCCATTCTCTGTATAGGTGTTTATAGTTGGCTTATAAAAAGTTTTGCCAAATTTACAGAATATCGGGTTCAATATGTGGTTTCTAGAGCGGAAAATGTCCTCAAATTAATAGCGTTGTGCCATTTTTTGTTAAAGGACTATAATTGCGACCTGTAGTTTGATTACAACAATAGATGTACAGACGGACATTGCTAAATCGTTTCAAAACGTGATTCTAAGTCTATCGGAATAATTAGCAATGGGTCTATCTCGCTTCCTTTTGAGTGTTACAAACAAATGCACAAAGACATAATACTCTCGTGGAGTGTATAAATACGAACTTGCGAAATATATTTAATTAAATGTGAAAATATGTGTTTCTGAGTCAAATCCAACATCTTATGACGAGTTACATCGAAATCCGTTGTTAAACAAGGATTTCCGAATTCAAACTGGAAGGTACCTTTGTATGGGGGATACATCAAAATTTGCCCCTATAAGGTCCACTTTCTAAATATGTGTTGTGCCAAATTCAACAACATAAATATTTTTTCTCTACATTCAATTGTAAAGGGTGATTTTTTAAGAGCTTGATAACTTTTTTAAAAAAAAAACGCATAAAATTTGCAAAATCTCATCGGTTCTTTATTTGAAACGTTAGATTGGTCCATGACATTTACTTTTTGAAGATAATTTCATTTAAATGTTGACCGCGGCTGCGTCTTAGGTGGTCCATCCGCTTAGTCCAATTTTGGCATTTCCACGTTTTTGAGTAACAGAGACCCAATTGGTGCGAACGGCGACGAATCGAAAATTGGTGGTCATCATTAACACTGGCCGATACAGCTGCGATATTTTCTTCAGTTCGCACTCTACGTAAGCGTGTTGGTGGTTTAATGTCCAACAATGTAAATTTGGTGCGAAATTTAGTCACAATAGCCCGAATAGCCGCTTCAGTGGGTCGATTAAACTGACCATAAAATGGAAGCGCGCAATGAACTTTCTTAACAGAGCACGCATTTTGATAATAAAATTCAATAATTTGCAAGCGTTGTTCGTTTGTAAGACGATTCATGATGAAATGTCAAAGCATACTGAGCATCTTTCTCTTTGACACCATGTCAGAAATCCCACGTGATCTGTCAAATACTAATGCATGAAAATCCTAACCTCAAAAAAATCACTCTTTAAAAATAAAAAGAAAGAAATATTATTTTTTCCCATATTTTTTAATAATAACATAAATCCTTCAGAAATAATTTTACACATAGTAAAAAATATTTCTTTAAACATCATCACTATATATATATAATATATATTTGTTTTAAAAACAATCATATTTTTATTGTATTTTAGTTGTACAAACAAAAAAATGAAAACATAAAAACTTAAGCTGTCCATTCTTCTTTCAAAATATAACAAAACTTGGACCAAACTTCTATTCTGCTCACTAATACCAACAATATCTCATACGTCAGTTTTTAGCTGGACATTAAAATAGCACAAAATAAAATTTCTGGATCTGGATAATGATCAGATAAACTAGATCAACCTTTATTTTCAAGTACCGCTTGACATCTACGGTGCATCCTTTGCATCAAATTCTGGCAACGCTCCTTAGTAATCGAGTACCAAGAATTCTGTATTCCAGTCCAAGTTTTAGTACTTTGGTTGAGCAATCACACTTTTAACATCGTTCCAGAGGTTCTCAATCGGGTTCAAGTCGGGACTTTGAGCCGACCAGTCTAAAACGGGGATGTTTTCTTTCGAAAACCACCTTTATAAGTTTTGATGTGTGTTTGGGGTCATTGTATGAAACTGGCATATGTTCAAAGGCATAAGTTTCCATTTTGTTTCTATATATATCCAAATACTGATAACGGTCCATTTTTCCACTAATTTTCACAATGGGACCCACACCGTGACATGAAAATGATCCCCACACCATAATGCTTCCACCACCATGCTTAACAGTCTTCTGGGTGTATCGTGGATTCAATGCCTGACATTTTGGTCGATGAACAAATACTCTACCATCTGGTCCTACACGATCTACTTTAGTTCCATCACTCCAAAGTATTTTTTCCAGAATGAGAGGTCTGGTTGTGCGAACGAGCAAACAATAAACGCTTGCCAATATTTTTTTTGATAGAAGTGGCTTCTTTCGACTTGAGCGTCCAAATAGCTGTGCGTCATTCAGGCGTCTTCGGATGAGTCTGCTTGATAAATTTAATCCGAATTCTGCATTAATTTCGATTGCAATATCACGTGATGACATGAAAGGGGCCTTTTTCGATATCCGGACATAGCGCGGTCCACTGTTTGGGTAGTTTTCTTGGCACGTGGCTTCTGCTTTTTATTTTCTGTAGCATTAATTGAGTTTATTTTCTTTGCACTGATCACATTATAAATCATTTTGCGAGAGCGATGCAAAATGTCGGCAATTTCAGGTGATTTTTTCCATCATTCCACATGTTAGTGAAAGGCACATTTCCTCTGGCGTGCAATCTTTTCACGTCCCATTTTTTGCAAAAATTATGTGTAACAACACAAAAATAAAAGAAATTAATGTATGAAAGGAATTACGCGAGCAAAAAAGCTTTTATAAAACTTCTACGCACGTTGTGCTAATTTACTGTCCAAATCAAATACAACTAATGACAGAAATCACAACTCAACACAAAAAAGAATGATGCTTTCTTTACGGTAACGGTAAAAATGTTGCTTAAAAGAAACGAGATGTTTTTGTGCAATAGTACAGTCCAAAATAATTGGTACAGTTAGGCAACAAATTAAAGAAAAAATGCAATCAAAATTTACAGCAGTTTCTTCAATAACTTTCGATTCGTCGGAGATCCCATGAATTCATTTTTTTCAGTTAAAAGTAAACAGAATGAGCTACTTCTAGAAAAATATTAAAATAGAGGGAATTAGTTTATAAAAAATATATTATTTTTTTATTGCGATGAAAAAAATTTTAAATTAAATAAATTTTTATAAATTTATAAGAAAATATCCAAACGCTTATCTGCGCGTTAAAATATATTAATTTTTGTGGAATTTCCAATTGTTATTATTGAAATAGATAAAAAATAATTATTTGATTTGCACTGGGATATTGTCGTGGCTCAAGACTATTTTGCATCTATATTTAATAGAATGCAAATTTATTTACAAATGGCATGGTGACATTTAAAACAAAAATTAATTATTTTATTTTTCTTTGTAACTAACTATTCCCTAATTGTAAGTCCTAATACTTACAATATCCAATGGAAATATAGACTGCGAATGTTCCCCACAACTACATTTTTTTCTCTGAGTGTATATGAATATGCATAACGCAAATTCTTTGGAATATAATTCCAAATAATATGAACATATGAGAATTGAAATTTATTCTGCAATATCTGCAAAAGTTATGTGCTCTGTATGGCAATAGGAAACTTAAAAGTTATGACATGCGAGCAGCAATGTAAGCTAACCAGAAGGCAGTGCTACCTAGTATGCAGTCAAATCTAATATAATATTAGCGTTGTCATTACACATATTAGACGTGATTTAAGGGTCATATTGTGGAATAAAACTCAATTCAGGCTGATTACAACATTTTCAGAAAAAATACATCTGTTTTTAGGCAGAGTTTGAAATAATCGATATTGTTAATAAACCGTCGATTTAATTTTTCTTAAATTATAGTTTCGCGGTGCCGAGGCATAACTCCCCATTGGACATAACCCCCAAAACGATGTCCGCATTTTATTATTTAAACAAAATAGAAGGATGAAATATTTTGTATAACTTTTAGGCATACAATATTCGGTCTGTACAAAATATGTCCAAAAAATATTGTGGTATATGATCGAAAGTTATATGGATCTTCTGATGGTGCTTTTCACAATTTATGACTTTACAGCTAACATTTATCCTATTTCACTGTTATATCCGTTGGACAATACGTTTGGATAGACGAATTTTAACCCTAGCATTTCTTTTGTATAAATGGGTGTGTAATTTTGCCACTGAAATTTTCAGGCAGTTTTTCGTAGAATATTTTAACCCTTAAATGTCCTTTTAAAAAGGATTTTTTTGGTATTCTCGAAAAAATGTTAAATGGGCCCATAAAGAGAGGAACTAGAAGGTTAAGATCTTCCCAAAAACTATCCTCATAAAATTCCACAATTTAGAATTTTTCCAGAGATTAAATGAAAACTTTGACCCACTGTAAAAAGAAAGTTAGACCAGTTTATTCTGCAAAATTGGTTTACACAACATATCCTATTAGAATTATAGGGATGCTATTCTGCTGCAATCAAAATCTTAATTTTTGGACAGTGCTATTCATTGTTTTCGTATCTTAGAATATTATATTTAGTGAGTTTTCAAAGTAACAATAAAAACATGTAATTCCTGGGAACATTACAAAAACAGTTGAATAAAAATATGTTTTTATTCCAAAAGTATCAAATAAATTTTACAAAAATTTACGCTGCGTCGCACAATAGTTTAAAATCAAATTCCATCGCCCTAAATTCAATAATTTTTAATCTAGTAAACATTTTTAAATTTATAAAAAGTAAAAACGGCGTTAAGTTCGGCCGGGCCGAACTTTATATACCCTCCACCATGGATTGCATTCCACAGAGGTTGTCGGCTTTCGTAGAAGTGCAGTAATATTGCAGGAAAAAATATTTTTTTTTTAATATAGCCAAACCAAAACAAATGCTAATATTGAAAGAATAATTTTATAAATAAATAAATATTTTAATTATTTCAAACCACGCTTATAAGGTAATGCTACCAATACGTCAATTCAAAAAATAAATATTCTTATATTTATATTTTCAAAGCCATGAATATTGGTAGATAGTGAGTGCTACAGTTAGTTGTATTTCCATTCTATATTAATTCCAAAAGTACAAATTTTGAAAATCCATTATCAGACGTACATAGTGCAAAATAACCTAACTTCATGATTCAACCAATTTTTGCCGTAAAAGAAAAAGTACGAATTTGGAAAAAAACTTTTTATTTTGCGTGTCTATGCAGTCAGAGGAATGTATACACCGAATTCCATGATTCCAGCTGCGCCCATTTGGTTGGTACCATTTTTGCCCTCTTGACGTTTCTACGGAATTAGAATTTCATCATTCTAGCTGTAGTCGTTTAGTTGATACTATTTGTATCCCTCTGTACTATTGTATCCCATGAAAGTACTAATTTCAAAAAATTCGTCTATTTTCCGTGTCTACACAGTCAGAGGAATGTCTACTCCGAATTTCATGACTCTAGCTGCGGTCATTTGATTGATACTATTTTTATCCCCTTTTTTCATTTTAACCCCAAAAAGTACGAATTTTGAAAAATCCGTGTATTTTACTTATCTATACAATCAGAGGAATGTATACACCGATTTTCATTATTCTAAGTACAGCCGCTTGGATGGTACCATTTTTATCTCTCTATTCTTATTTTACCCCTTAAAAGTACGAATTTGGAAAAAATTCTATTATATTTTTCTATTCAAATTCTATTATATTTAGGGTTTAGGGTCCGGGAAAAATTATTTCCCGGGAATTCCCGTCCAAAATTTTCCGGGAATTCCGGGAAATATTAAATAAATATTTTATTGATTATTTTGAGCATTAATTTACATTTACTATATAAATTAGAAATTTTAGATATATTTCAAATTCATATTTTTACATTACCGATAATAATAATGGGTATTTGTTTATTACTACAAAAAGAACATTTTAAATTCGCTAAGTACCCATTTTTTGCGAAACCCAGCTAGGGGAATACAAATTTTTTGTGAGTATATTTGCATGATATTTATTGTGAAACAAAAATATCATACCGACAATACTATGGCTGACATAATGTCAATGCTTAACCCTCGTGCTGGTTATACTTTAAATTTCCTAGAAGAATAGACAAAATAAAAGGTGAAAATCTTCTTAAATAACAATTTACTTTACATATGAAACCAGTAAGAAATTGTTAAAAATTCGGACACATTTAAAATTTTTCACCTGGAAACTTTCAAGAGAAATCAAATATGAATAGAAATATATCTTACGGTATTTATAAATAACCCTTTGTAAGAACTAATTATTTATTTAATATATTTTTTTTTATATTACTTTTACATTTTAGAATATTTTACTTTGTTTATGTAAATTTTTTATATGAATCTTCTAAATTAATTACGTCATAACATTCTCCGAGTTATTTGTTTCCTTAATAATTTTTAAATTTTGAATCTAGTGTAGTCACTTGTGACTGCGATTTAAATGTCCAATTTTATGACGCCTTTAATTCTGACGATTAGTCTAGAGTAAAATATTTGTAAAATGAAAAATAATGTATAAAATATTTTGACAAAAACATTCGTCTAATTTGTAATGTCAGTATTTTAACCTATTTTTCATTTATTACTACAACAATCAAAAGTATTTATTTTAAGATTATTATTATATTATATTGTCTTTCTCGATCACTTACAATTAAGAGACTTGATAAGGTGGCAACATTTTTATCCACTGCTTTGTTTCTTAAATTAATCAACAAGAGAAATCTGGCAGCAACATTATGAGAGTAGTAAATTCCATACAAAAAATAAGTTAGTAAGCCCAACCGAACAGGCCTATAATTTAATAATCAGGAATTATATTCATATTAAAAGCTATCAAAAAAGTACGAAAACCTTGAAATAGTGTACACGGACGTGTATGGTGGGCGTTAATAGGTTAAAATAACACGCCAGTTACTAAATGTTGACATTTTAAATCATATTGGACATACCTATAATAAATTATTTTTTCCCGGGAATTCCCGGGATTCCCGGGAATGAACCTTTCCATTCCCGTTTTCCCGGGAAACGAAAAAAGTCCGGGAAACCCCAAACCCTAATTATATTCTATAATTCAATTAGAGGAATGTACACTCCGAATTTCGTGTTTCTAGCTGTTGTCGTTTAATATGTACCATTTTAATCCCTTTTTTGCCCATTTCACCCCCTACAAATAAGAATCACTTTATGGTGCACGTGTTTGCTATAAGGGGAATGCGCATACCAAATATCAAGCAAATATAAACAGACATATTCAAAAAACATGCTTAAATATGCTAAAATATTAGGGATTATTATGGGTATTTTTAGTACATTTTCGATTGTCCCGGCTCGAATCTCTTCAATGGCAACGTCGATTTCATTCAAAGTGAATGCTATTCTACCTTTTAAAGTCAAAGTAATCCGTAGTTCAAATTTAAAATTGTAAGTGGCCCACCCTGTACTTGTTCACAATTTAATTTCATATTTATTATATCCTGTGCATTTGTTTGTAACATCCAAAAGAGAACGAGATAGACTCATTAATATACAGATCAGTTTAGAATCAATTTCTAAATGAATTTAGCAATGTCCCTCTGTCTTCTGCAATTATTTTTCGATCAAAAATTGGCAAGTATATGAAGCAAATAGGTTCAGATTTAGATATAGCCCCCCTAGAAGTGTTGCTCCTGATTCGTCTTGTTCCGATTTAGAAACGCTAGAAATTGCCATGATGACTTGCCAAAAAAGACTATTAAAAAAAATACAGCAAAACAACTGTCACAGCACAGTGGTTCAAAATAAAAATCCATCGGCCAAAATTCAATAACTTTTGTTCTAGTAGACAGTTTTTGGTTCTATAGAAAATCAAATTACACAAGGACCCAAGGATAATTTTGAGATGTTAACATTAAAAATCGGGCAATCGGATATATTTCAGAAATAGGCCCAAAGTTTACTACTTTTCGTATTTTTCGATTTGAAAGAAAATTAAATTTTTTGTTTTTTTTATTTTTTTAACATATACCTACGTATTTTTACGTTTTCGTATTACAGATTTTCACGTTTTGAAAATTGAAAAAACCTAATTCCTTTTTGGACTTTATCGAACTGTTTCTCACACCGAATATAGTTTGTTTGTAATAAAAATTAAAAAAATGTCCTTTTTGTCGACCTGATACCCTATAAAGTATATATTCTTGATCGTCATAGCCATGTCCGTCCGTCTGTTAAAAGCACGCTAGCATCTGAACGAAAGGAACTAGGACGTCCAAATTTTCCATAATTGCGTCTTATAGTCGCATAGGCACCACAAAGTGATTTTTATTCGTAGGGAGTGAAATGGCACAAAATGGGATAAAAATGGTACATATCAAACGACAACGAAAACACGAAATTCGGTGTGTACATTCCTCTAATTGAGTAGATACATAATATAAAATTATTTTTTCCAAATTCGTACTTTTATGGGGTAAAATGGGAATAGAGCAATAAAAATGGTACAAATCAAACGGCTGCAAACGAAATTCAGTGTGTACATTCCTCTAATTGAGTAGATACATAAGGAGTAAAATCGGAATAGAGCGGCTGCACCTAGAAACATGAAAATCGGTGAATACATTCCGCTGCATGCATAGCCACGTAAAATAAAGAGATTTTTCGAAATTCGTATTTTTGGGGGTTAAAATGATAAAAGGGATAAAAATTGTACCAACCAAATGACCGCAGCTAGAGTCATGAAATTCGGATTATACATTACTCTGACTCCATAGACACGAAAAATAAATGGCTTTTCCAAATTCGTACTTTCAAGGGATACAATGGGAACATATGGATAAAATCGGTACCATCGGGAATCGGTATCGGGGATACAAATGATGCCAACCAAATGACCGCATCTGAATCATGGAATTCGGTTTATACATCCCTCTGCCTGAATAGACACGCAAAATAAAAATATTTTTCCAAATTCGTACATTTTACTTTTACGGCAAAAATTGGTTGAATCATGAAGTTAGGTTATTTTGCACTATGTACGTGAGATAATGGATTTTCAAAATTTGTACTTTTGGAATTAAAATAGAATAAAGAAAAATAAAACATACAAAAATAAAAATACAACCAACTGTAGCACTCACTATCAACCAATATTTATGGTATTTAAGCTTTTTTGGAAAATATAAATATAAGAATATTTATTTTTTGAATTGACTTGCAATATTATTTCAATATATATAGTGTAAACGTATCGGTAGCCTTGCCTTATAAACGTGGTTTGAAATAATAAAAATATTATATTTATTTATAAAATTATTTTTTTTTTCAATATTTGTATTTGTTTTATTTGGCTATATTTAAAAAAATATATTTTCTGTAACATTCATTACTGCACTTCAACGAAAATCGACAGCCTCTGTGAAATGCAATCCATTGTGGAGGAACTTAACGCCGTTTTTATTTGTTAATGTTAACATCAAAATAATCCTTGCGTCCTTGTCTAATTTTGGTTTGTGACAGATCTCAAAACTCTCTACGGAATTTTGGCCGATGGATTTTGATTCTGAACCACTGTGCGTCGTGGTCGGTCCTTATTGCAAAGCCCTTTACATTTTTTGAACCAAATTTCGTACATCTTTTTCGAGTTTATTATGTTATTTTTCGATCACTTCTAGTAACACAGCATCGCTTTTTTCATCGATATCTTAAGCCTACGAATTTCAATTCATTCTATAGAACCTAACCCGCAGACATTTTCGCTGATTTCTTTTGTTCCCTCGTCAAACGTCTGCATTAAATTTTAATAGTAAAAGAAAGGAGACGAGAAAAGGATTGGTCAAAATATGTCTAATTTTTTTTTGCGCAGAAAATTGTTGAGCGTCGAGACATTTGCTGCTATCCTTGTTCAAAAAAAATCATTTCGACGTTTTTTCCTATTCCTTTTATTTTTCGTTATTTGGGTTGTGCTGTCCGTATTGGACGAGGTAGTGAAAAAAACCCTAATTCTTTCGCCTTACAACATTATTTATAATAAATGACCAAACACAAAAAAGAATTCTCTTCATTATCTACAAAATTTTCTTGGCATTTTTCAACTGTGATTGATTAAACAGCCATTATTGTTGACCGCATTCCCCAAAAGGAATAGAACGAGAGTGATAGAGAGAGAGACGGAGAGAGCGTCGAGCACATGAAGCAAAAAGTCCAAACTTATGTCCATGCCGTGAATCGTGGCTGTGATGAAAGTGATGGTGATGGCAGTACTGTTTGGAACATGTTTCACGCTCACACAGACACATGCACATATATATGTACATACAGTTGTATTGTTTTAAGTGAAACTCTTTCCAATGAAGGATTAAAATGACGTGAATGGATGTAATTTTATGATTGATATGAAAAAAAGAAACAGAAATGAAAAAACGTTTTTCATTCCTCGTTACCGAAGAGCGCTGCAGTGTCCGGACATGACAACGATGCATTCACTTAGTGCACTATAATAAAATAATAATACGATTATGACAGAAGCAAAATAAAAATGGGATGATAAATTAACCGAAAATTCCGGGGAGATTTGCATGAGTTCTGCAGGGATTACTCAGGGATTTGTATTCAAATTTAGCTTCTCCTATAAAATAAAATGATGGTAAATTTAAGCGATAGAATGTTGTTTCGTTAACCATCTCCCATAGGTCGGTCCGAACGCTAAAGATGAAATTTGATAATCTTGATAAATTTGATACTATTTGCCGGCCAGATTTTTTGCTCAAATTGGTTCAAAAGTCAACAAACTGAATCATTCTAATAATAATTCAATATTAAATCTCAAATATATATGTATGTATAATGACGAACTTTTCCTCTATATTTATACTAGACTATGTTGCTGCTATGTTGGTTGGTTGACAACTTTCAATGCATTACTTTGCCGACAAACACGAAATCAACAAAGACAATAACAACAATAAAAGCAAATTGCAGCAATGGCAACGGCAACAATATCAAAATTCTGTTAACCACAGTGAACAGAACAGAACAAGAAGTTGCAACAGCAGCCGCAACTGCTGCCACTACTACTACGAACTCCGAAGCAACGAGCACTTGAACAATTTTTACTTTGAACAGAAGAAGTAAATTTAAAAATTGCAGACGCATGTCGTGTTATACAAAACCGCATGTTTCTCTAGCATGAAAGCCGCATTCGTTTATGCTGTTTACGGATTATTGGTCTCCAGCAAACCTCGTCCCAGGGTAACCACCTCCCGGCTGCATGTCCTCTTTTCTCTATGTTGCATATTGTCCCATATTTATTATACAGTGTCGTTAGATTTGTAAATTTTAGAAGTTTCGAAGAGAAGAAATGAAGCAGGATATATTGGTTGTGGGTGTCGGTGTGTCTGTATGTGTGTAGTACATATGAATATGCATTCGTAAATGTACGCTACAGTACTTATACTAATTTCAAAATTGAGTGGGGTCTTTTTGCACAAGGATGTACAAAATACCTCACATAAACACTCCCACAATAAATGGCTCGTAATGCTTTTTTTTAGTGCGAAACTCATATATTCGACTTTTTTAGTGAACGGTGTAGATATTGAGCAATCAGATGCTCTCGATGTTCTTGGAATGAAAATACAACGTGATGTTCGTTGGACAAAACATGTATTTGATGTGTCGAAAGAAATGTTTAGGCTTTTTAAAAAGATGTAAGAAATATTTCACACCCTCTGATCTTCTCAATATCTACACTACCTACATCAGACCAAAGATGGAAAACAACTCCCATATATGGTCGGGTGCTCCAGCTTCATCACTGGAGCTACTTGACCGTGTCCAGAGGAGGGCGATGGTCTTGATAGGTGACGGTAGGATATCCAATTCTATTGTCTCCCTTGAACACCGTCGTAATGTTGGTTGAGTGTCATTGTTCTATCGATACTTTCATGGTGTTTGTTCTTCGGAGATTCGTGATCTTATGCCGCCAGTGAGAACGTTCGGTAGAGATACGCGACTCTCCAGGAACGCTCACCCATTTGTTGTCGATTGGACAACCGGCCGCACTACACATTACAGAATAAATTTGTTCTTCGCCCGTACTATCCGTATGTGGAATCGACTTCCGGCAAATATCTTTCCCTCCAATTACGACATTCAGAGATTCAAAACAGATGTCAACAGACACTACTCCCTCTTCCCTCCTTCCAATACCTGATCTTCCTTCCACCAACGCAATGCACTGCATTTATAAGGGACATCCCCTGAGTGTTGGTTCAGTGAAAAAAAAATGGTCTGAGTTTATTTTTCAGTGGGTCAAAGTTTTAATTGTTTGGTCGAAGTGAGCATTATACTAAGTGAAATCACGCAAAGAAAGGCTGAAGTCGGGCGGGGCCGACTATATGATACACTCCACTTTCTATCCGAATACAAGTCAATTCGGTAATAGAGTGAAAACGGAAATAATTTTTGTATGTTTCCTAATCATAGGCAATTTGTCAAATCGAGGAAAATACTTGTATCGGGGCTATATCCAAACATGGAATGATGTGACCCACTTACAAAATAGGTTCTTCCAATTCAGGTATAACGTGTTATGCTCAATTTAGAGAAATTCTCTGAAAATGCGTGGTTTCTGGGGCGGAAAAGGTCAAGTCCGGAGCGAAATTTGTATGGGAGATATATAAATCTTAACCGATCTTGCCCATTTTCACTATAGTTGCTTCTAGTTAAAATATAAGGTATATAAGGTATGTGGTTTCTAGAGTGGAAAAAGTAAAATTGGGTGTGAAATTTGTGTGGCAGCTATATTAAAACTGAACCGATCTAACTTATTTTCATCACAGGTCTTCCTAGTTTAAATATAAGATGTTTTTCCCAAATTTGGAGACAATCAAATAAAATATGTGGTTTCTTGAATGGAAAACTCAAAGTGGGAGCGAAATTTGTATGGGAGCTATATACAAATCTCAACCCATCTAACACTTGTTCACCATAAGTTGAAATATAAGATGTTTTGCCAATTTTGAAGAACATCTGCTGTAATATGTGGTATATAGAGTGAAAAGAGTCAATTAAATAGTGTTCGTCGTTATCCCGAAAAACTTCGTTGTGCAAAGTTTCAGTTGGTTCTGGTTACAATTGATTACAGACAATCCGTCTGGAAATTGCTAAATCGATTAAAAAATGATTCTAAGTCGATCGGTATAATTAACAATGAGTCTATCTCGCTTCCTTTTGGGTGGTACAAACAAATGCACAAAGACAAAATACTCTTGTGAAATGTATAAAAATGTTCTAAGTTAATGTCTGAGAGAATTCTTATTGTCAGAACTATATTGTGGAATTTTATGAGATTAATTTTTAATCCTCTCTCTAGCTCCTTTCTTTATAGGTCAATTTCTTTCAAAAGGACATTTAAGGATTAAAATTTTCCACAAAAAATTGTCGACAATTTTCAGTGTAATTTTTTAGGAAGATCTTAACAATCTATTTGATATTTTTTTCGAGAAAGTCAAAAAATGTTAATTCAATAGGACATTTAAGGATTAAAATGTTCTACAAATAAAATTCCCAGGAAATTCAGTGGGGGTCACCAAAGACACCGAAGTTTTGTATAAACCATATCAAAATTACACGCCAACTTATACAAAAAATACTACAACTAAAATTCGTCCAAGTTTTTGGAAGATCGAACTATTATGAAAAAAATCTCAATAGAGCGCGGCAGACTGGTCCCAAATCCATTTTTTATGGCATAAAGTAAAAATTAATTTTGCACATTCGCTAGACATAATATACTTAAAAAATAAAAATAAATTTGGGCCGATGGGACCACGCCCACTATCACCTCCCATATAAACTCAATATATAATCAACATAATTATCACCCTGTATTTGTTCTGACAAGACTACAGTAATCACAAAATGTTAAATATAATTTGTCAACTACTTACGCCAGCCTACTACTACTTACGTCAGCCTTCAATAATATAGTCACTTCATTATTTTCTTTTTATGCCTTAATTTTAAGTATTTTGTATAAGTGCTTCAGACCCAAATTAATCCCAATTGTTTCAACGGCAAACTTTTAAGACCTCTCAGGCTTGCGATGTTGCCACCTAGTTTTCTCCAATACATTTTCTTTATAGATTGGAGTGTTGCCATTAAGGAAATATATACACATTTAACAATTTCCAATTTATTTTTCTTTAATTTCGGCCAAAAAATATAGATTTGCGACCATAGTGCACGGTAAACAAAAAATACAAATTGGATATTTTTCAAAAAGTTTCTTTTTTGCGGGGGATTTGGCTAAAATAAAATGATCTATCAAACGGATCCGTCCAGCAACAACGGATACAGCAACAAAATAAAAATTGCTTTAAACACTCCACCTCCATGATGGGGTATACTAAGTTTGTCATTCCGTTTAAAACACTTTAAAATGTCGACATGGAACCCAAATTTTCCGAGAATACGTCCAATGGTTACAGATCGGTTGAAACTGAAAGTGGGCGAAATCGGTCTACAGGGAAAATGTTTTCGCTAATAAGGACTGAAAATATCCCTAATTACCCCTCATATTTTAATTAGTTAAACATGTTTTCCGAATTTGTCCGCTTATATTTACTAGGTATGCACATTCCCCTTACAGCGTAAACGAGCTCCATAAAGCTTCTTTTGTTCATAAAATGGGACAAAAAGGCATTAAAATTGTACACATCAAAACGAAAACTGCCAAAAATACGAAATTCGGTGTGTAGATTCCCCTAATTGAGTAGACACGTAAAAAAGGTATTTTCCAAATTGGTACTTTTAAAGGGGTAAAATGGGAATAGAGAATAATGCAATTCGGTACAAACATTCCCCAGACTGGTTAGACATGCAAACTAAAAACTTTTTTTCAAAATTGTACTTTTAAGGGTGTAAATAGGGATAAAAATGGTACCAAGCAAACAGCTACAGCTTGAGTAATGATTTCTGCTGTGTATGTACTCCATGTTTAGTAGGTTCAACTCTTTTATAGCGTGGACCCGCGCCATAAAGTGATCCATACTATTAGGGAGTGAAATGGGGGAAAAAGGGATAAAAATGGAACCAGTGAAACGAAAACAGGTAGGAAAACGAAATTCGATGCGTACATTCCTCTAATTGAGTAGACACGTATTTTTATACCCATCCTGGATGGGGCTATACTAACTTTGTCATTCCGTTTGTCACCTTGAAATATCGACCTGAGACCCTATAAAGTATATATATTCTTGATCATCATAAAATTCTAAGACGATCTAGCCATGTCCGTCCATCCGCCCGTCCGTCTGTTGAAAGCACGCTACCATCTAAACGAAAAAAGCTAAGACGCCTAATTTTGCCATAAATGCGTCTTATGGTCGTAGATCGGTTGAGATAGCAACTGGGCGAAATCGGCCCAAAGGGAAACATTTTTCCCTCACAAGGACTGAAAATATCCATAATAATCCCTTATATTTTATAGTATTTAGGAATGTTTTTTTATACCCTCCACCTCCAGGATGGGGGTATATTCACTTTGTCATTCCGTTTGTAACACCTTGAAATATTCATCGGAGACCCCATAAAGTATATATATTCTGGGTCGTGGTAAAATTCTAAGACGATATAGCCATGTCCGTCTGTCTGTCTGTTGAAAGCACGATAGCGGCCAAACGAAATGAGCTAGGAGGTTAAAATTTTTCCTAAATGTGTCTTATGGTTGTAGATCGGTTGGGATTGAAAGTGGACGAATTCGGCCCAGAGGGAAAAATTTTTCCCTCACAAGGACTGAAAATACCCCTAATATTTAGAGTATTTCAGCATGTTTTTTGAACATATTAGCTTGTATTTACTTGATATTTGCAATGCGCATTCCCTTTATAGCATAAAAGGGCACCATAGAGTGATTTTTATTTGTAGGGAGCGAAATGGGTCAAAAAGGGATAAAAATGGTACCTATCAAACGACAACAGATAGAAACATGAAATTTGGCGTGTAGATTCCTCTAATAGAGTAGATAAATAATATAAAAGTATTTTTTCTAAATTCGTACTTTTAAGGGGATAAATGGGGCTAAAGGGATAAAAATAGTACCAACCTAATGGCAGCACCTAGAATATTGAAATTCGATATATACATTCCTCTGATTGCGTAGACACGTAAAATAAAAGAACTTTCCAAAATTCGTACTTTTTGGGGTTCAAATTGAAAAAGGGGATAAAAATAGTACCTACCAAATGACAGCAGCTAGAATCATGAAATTCGGAGTATAGATTCCTCTGACTGCGTAGACACGAAAAATACAATGTTTTTTCCAAATTCGTACTTTCAAGGGATACAATGGCTACAGGGGATAAAAATAGTACCAACGTAACGAATACAGCTAGAATGATGAAATTCAGTGTGTACATCCCTCTAATTGTGTAGATACGTAAAATAAAGAGATTTTAGATAGTCGTACTCTTGAGGGGGGCAAAATTGGAAAAAGGGGATAAAAATGGTACCAACAAAATGACCGCTGATAGAATCATGGAATTCGGTGTATACATTAATCTGACTGCATAGCCACGTAAAATATTCGTACTTTATTTTGTTGCTTTTACGAAAAAAATGGTAGAATCATGAAGTTGTCTTATACTACGTACGTGAGAGATAAGGTATTTTCAAAATTTATACTTTTGAAATTAAAATAGGATGGAAATACAACCAACCAATCGACTGTAGCTGAAAATACACTCTCTATCCCCCAATATTTAGGGTATTTATGATTGCTCCCTTATATTTACTTTATTTACGACAACAGCAAGAATCATGAAATTTGGTGTGTACATCCCTCTAATTGCATAGACACGTAAAATAGAGGGATTTTTCGAAATTTGTACTTTTAAGGGATATAATTAAAAAGAGGGATAAAAATGGGACCTACCAAACAGCTGAAGTTGAAATCATGAAATTCGGGGTATACATTCTGACTATGAAGACTCGAAAAAGGGGTTTTTCGAAATTTGTACATTTGGGCGGAGAATGGGGCGAATGGGGATATCTTTAAAATGTATACTTTTCTTATCACTTTGTCTGTATCTGAAAATGCTTCTTTCTAATGGCAACTGACAATCGCCTAATATTTAGTCATGTTCACTTTCACAATTTCAGCATTTTATTTATATATAGTAGTCGATTTTAAACAGTGCGCATAAGTATACATTATAGTTTTAAATAGTAAACAATTATAGTAATGTGCATAAAAATATCACAATTTTCGTAATATGGTATTGTGCTTCTATGTAAAGTCAACATCCTTTATTCTGCTGGTAATACTGTGGAATGCACTCCGTGGTGGAGGGTATATAAGATTCGGCCCGGCCGAACTTAACGCCTTCTTACTTGTTAATATATCTGCTTGTACTTGATATTGGGTATGCGCATTCCCCCTATTACAGAAAGGCGCAACCATAAAGTGCTTCTCATTCGCAGGGGGTGAAATGTGGCAAAAAGGGATAAAAATGGTACCTATCAAATGACAACAGCTAGAAAGACGAAATTTGGTATGCACGTTTCCACTAATTGAGATACATAATATAAAAAAAATTCCAAATTTCGTACTTTTAAGGGGTAAAATGAGTAAAGAGGGATAAAAATGGTACCAACCAAACGGCTGCACCTAAAATAATGAAATTCGGTGTATACATTCCTCTGATTGTGTAGACACGTAAAATAAAGATATTTTTCGAAATTCGTAGTTTTTGGGGTTAAAATGAAAAAAGGGTATACAAATTGTACCAACCAAATGACCGCAGCTATAGCCATGAAATTCGGATTATACATTCCTCTGACTGCGTAGACACGAAAAATAAAAAGTTTTTTTTCCAAATTCGTACTTTCAAGAGATACAATGTGAATAGAGGGATAAAAATTGTACCAACTAAACGGCTACAGCTAGAATGATGAAATTCGATGTGTACATTAGAGCGTACCAGGTTACAAGTAAAAAAAAAAGTTCGCCGTACACCTTCGAATATAAGTATTATTGAAAGGTAGTTTCAAAAATTTTTTTTTATTTTTTTATGCCGAACGTAGGGGTCGCGCTTTTACATTTTTCTATATAACTTCTGCATTTATAAACGGATTTTAAAGTGTGATACATCGATGTTTTTGTCTCGACGAGGCCGATTTTTTGTCTCTGAAGTCATTGAGCTCAAGCATGATTCGTGATTTTATGCGAGCTTTAATTTTCTGATATTAGAGTGGTACATTAGGGTAGTAGCAACTGAGATATGATGGGTAAGTACCAGAAGGGGTGCTTGAGCTCAATGACTTCAAAGACAAAAAAATCGGCCTCGTCGAGACAAAAACATCGATGTATCACACTTTTAAAATCCTTTTATAAATTTTCTTAATATTTTTTGTATTTACACATGAAGTCGACATCCATGCATAAATAAAGAGTGATTTTTTAGCTATTATCTTTTCGGCAACACTAGTTTAAACAGCTGACGCACGTTTCGTGTTTTGTTTCACTGTCAAACATCTGCAGTTTGGTCTATAATTTAACCATGAATCGTCTTACAAACGAACAACGCTTGCAAATTATTGAATTTTATTATCAAAATGCGTGCTCTGTTAAGAAAGTTCATCGCGCGCTTCTTCCATTTTATGGCCAGTTTATAAATGCAGAAGTTATATAGAAAAATGTAAAAGCGCGACCCCTACGTTCGGCATAAAAAAATAAAAAAAAAATTTTTTGAAACTACCTTTCAATAATACTTCATATTCGAAGGTGTACGGCGAACTTTTTTTTTGAGGTACGCCCTAGTGTACATACCTCTAATTGCCTATACAAGTAAAATAAAGGGATTTTTAGAAAGCCGTACTTTTAAGGGAGTAAATTCGGAAAAAGGGATAAAAATGGTACCAACCAAATGGCACCAGCACATTCGCCTGACTGCATAGACAAGCAAAATAAAAATATTTTTCCAAATTTAAATTTTTTTGAATCATGAAATTGGGCTACGTGAGATATAATGAATTTTAAAAATTTGTACTTTTGGAATTAAAATGGATGAAATACAACCAACTGTAATGTTTAAGTTTTATTGAAGATTACTGTCTTATATTTTTGAATTGCCTTGATTTCGAATATTATTTCAGTTGCAGAGCTGCTCTAGCTCTAGCTCTACAATAATGAAAATCGGTATATATTTCGTAAACGGTTACGTAGATCCGAAATATAATGCAATCTTCCGACACTAGTACTTTTTAGACCAAAAAGCGATAGAATTGGTGTCGACGAAATGGCTGCAGATAGATAATCATAAAAATCGGCGGGTACATTACTCTAATTGTGTAGACGCGCAACATAAAGTTTTTTTTTGAAATTTGTACTTTTTGGAAAACGGAACAAAAACAAAGGGATATAAATGGTGTCAATCAAGCGGTTGCAACTAGAATTGTGAAATTCTATTTATAAATCTGTCTGACTTCGTAGACGCGCAAAAATAGATATATATATATATTCTCGTCGTTCCTTTGTGGAACATAATAAAACTGGTCCCAAGACTGTAGCTAGAAATTAAATGTATTCATTTCATTGCGAACCCGAAAGGTGATGGAATTTTCAAATTCGTAATTCCCTTTCTGAAGAATTACTTTGATGGATATATTCAAGGGATATTAAACAATAAAAAATATATTGGTAGACACGCAGCACAGTGTCACGGTTTCAACAAAACTAGAAGGCCAAAACTAGAAGGAATTATCGTAGAAAGCTGAAATTTGGCATATGCTTATATAGCAACTGAATATGATTACGGGTGAAATTGGAGCTGGTTAATACACAATATATGAGTCATTCCATGTCAAACCGGCAAAAAATCCACATCGCTCAGATTTCCCGAAAATTTCAGAAACCTTTTTTCTTTAAAGAAGATTTTGCACGTGTCTTAGGCAAAAAATTTTAAAATTTTGTTTGCAGAGTTATAGACATTGAAATTTCCACAAAATATTTAAAATCCTGCAGACGAGTGTATATTCAAATCCTTGTATTTCGCAATCCGTTTTATAGTTGTATACCTTATTTGAAAGGTCTTCAGGCGTACTTTAACCCTATTTGTCAATAGCTTTGCGTTTTACAAACAAAATTGGAGATATAAAACAATATAAATATTTTTACAAGATGCAAAAGTCGGAAATTATATTAAAAAATTAATTTCAATGATGCCTTAGATGTTTACAAAGTACACAGTACAAAGATGTTTACAAATACAATATAATATGTAATTGAACAAGTACTTTTTATTTATTTATTTCTTATGAATTACAATACAAAGTAAATTTATATTCTAATTTTGGGTCCAGGGATTTAGCCGGGGTGACTAAGACCATTGTAGCTAGTTATTGCAGCGACAGACCAAAGCCTCTGGTGGGAATCGAACCCACGACCCCCACGCTGATAGCCGAGCACGCTACCAACTCGACTAGTACTATTTCTTTATTAAAATGAATCGTACGAACAATGCTAAGAAGTTTTTTATTGTATGTTCATTATTCTTCATTATAGCTGAGTCATTTTAATATTTACTATTTTGTTATGGAATTATTGCTTTTAAAATATATAGCTCCCACAAAAATAACTTATTTTCAAAACTCTTTTGAAGTTTTCTTGTCCAGACTGTTTTCTACTATATTGATTGGTAAAATTCTTAATTTTTTCGATTTTGGCCGCTGCCGTGACAGTGTGCGCCGCCTATGTAGGCCTGGTCTTTAAATTAATTAATTCATTTTATTTCAAAATTATAATAATGAAACATCACAATTTGTTTAACAAATATCGCTATCAACAATAAAATAATTATTTTCTTAATATTTTTTTTGTATTTACACATGAAGTCGACATCCATGCATAAATAAAGAGTGATTTTTTAGCTATTATCTTTTCGGCAACACTAGTTTAAACAGCGTTTCGTGTTTGTTTCACTGTCAAACATCTGCAGTTTGGTCTATAATTTAACCATGAATCGTCTTACAAACGAACAACGCTTGCAAATTATTGAATTTTATTATCAAAATGCGTGCTCTGTTAAGAAAGTTCATCGCGCGCTTCTTCCATTTTATGGCCAGTTTAATCGACCCACTGAAGCGGCAATTCGGGCTATTGTGACTAAATTTCGCACCAAATTTACATTGTTGGACGTTAAACCACCAACACGCTTACGTAGAGTGCGAACTGAAGAAAATATCGCAGCTGTATCGGCCAGTGTTAATGATGACCATTAATTATCGATTCGTCGCCGTTCGCAGCAATTGGGCCTCTGTTACTCAAAAACGTGGAAATGCCAAAATTGGACTAAGCGGATTGACCATTTGAGGCGATGTCAAGGTCAACATTTGCATGAAATAATCTTCAAACATTAAATTATATGGACCGTACTATCGATTCAAATAAAGATTTCATGTATGCATTTTTCTGAATTTTATGTGTTTTTTTCTTGAAAAACTTTCCTATAGCTTTTAAAAAATCACCCTTTATTACAATGGGGGTGTTCACAATGTCACGCATTATCCTTAATAATTAATACTGGTGAAGTCGATTGTATCGTAGCTCTCTAAAACAAACTGCACAATCAAAAGGAATTACCATATTTTTGTGCTAAGAATATCAGAATATCATATATTTACGTCGTATGTATCTAGCTATAGTCCGGGAGTCAACAAAGTTTTTATTACGATATTTTTAACCAAGCAGGGAATTTTAGTTAAAAAAGTTTCGTCCTTAAAAATTACAGGAGACCAAATATGTACAACTGTTTATGACACCTTTAGAAACCCCTAAACTGAACTTGGTGTCAGAGACAACAAGTAATCTGACTGCGTTCACTTACATATATGTATACTATATATATATGCACATTAGAAATGCTTGAGAAAAGGATGAACAAAATTTAGGCGATTTTGAACTCTGGGTTTTGCCTGGTGCGAAGTTGTTTTAGGCATATGTATGCTTATATAAAAAGTAGCATATTATAGTCAAAGTTGAACCAAAAAAAAGATATATTTCCCACATTTTTCATTTTTTCCGTTTGAGACCGACAGGTTTCCCGAAAACCACGATTTAAAAAACTCGACGTCGGCCCCAGTTGAAATACCCGGATGACCGGTTTAGAGGAAACCACACCGGAAAAGAGTTTATAAATAGCAAAGTTTCGAAATCGACTGAGTAATTTTTCCATATCTATCGCTATGAGGATGTGTTACCTTTGCATTTAACAAATGTCTTCCAAAGATCATTATGCACAGCGTGAAGTTTAGTCTGTCTATCCGAGTGGAATAAGTTCTCATCTAGTCGACTGCACCCGAGTGTAGACGTTCCCTACTGGCTGCTGTATTTGCTCGTGTGAGAGTGTCAGGATGCGTCTGTTGTGTCGGTTTTGTGAAATTTTGGTTGATTGTGGTTTTGCATTCAAGTGCAGCATAAAGTATTCCATTTGACCAACCGACAAACATGACATTGCCATTGCCAGTGCCAGTGCTATTGCTACTATTGTTGTGAGCCCGTATTCCATTAATGTGACCGTAACAACAGGGATCTACAACAGCTCAGTTCGGTTTAACAGGCGCTCAATTGTCCATGTAGACATGAGCATATAAAGTAATAAATTCTTGAATTGAATGGGATTGGTGCGCAGTAAACTTGAAATTTTAAGATGCAATTTCAATGCAAATGTATCAACGCTTGAAACGATTTTGTGGAGTTTCATCGATAGTTTTATCAACTTTGTTGAATGGTTCTTCCTGGATGCAGTCTGAATATTCCACGTCCAATCCAATCCAATCTTCATTTCTCTAGGGTGAGCGCAGCTTATTTTTCCGTGAACCAGCCTAAAGTACAGGTATCCCCAGGCAGAAAATAAGGGAGTAACGCGTGTGGAACACATATATTCCGTGCGTTAATTGTATAGAGTGTTCTTTGCATATTTCAATTCATTTTTCAAACGTATCATTTTGTATTCATTTTGTCAGATGAAAATATAATTATTTATTATTAACTTATTTCTGATACCGTGCTGCCAACACGTACATTTATTATCATTTTAAACGTATCTCATATGAGTGCTACATTTATGCATTTTACTATGCAAATCGCTGTGCTCCACCTCTATGTCGAGGTGCTTTTTAACACTTTAACCAAATGCAAGAAACGCTCACTTACGCGCATATTTCATTTTATTACAGCCACGATTATTATGAGTGTGAAAATTGCAAAAACCTGCCATAAATCCTCGCCAATGAGTGCATAGTGCACACGGTTCGCAGCATAATGCACGTATGAGTAATAAACAATTCAATATCACTTATACGTCAGAGTGATTGCGAAAAATGATTTCTTCTTTTGTGATTCAAGAGCAAAAGTAAATCTATTAAAAAAATATGCAGACACTCCAATCTCACGCTCTAGTTGAGCGCCGAACAACAGCAGCTGGGCAACGGCACAAGGGGGTAGTGCACCGAGAACAATGACTCCAATGACAGGTCCTAAACATTAAGCTGTGTCATAAATCTACGCTCTTAAATTAGAGGGTTATCACACAGGTCTATGTGACTCAGTAAAATGCAAAGTCCTACATTTTGTTGTAGCCTGCCAAAGGAAGCAATTTCCTCAATTTCCGCTTATGTGTCAGTCCATATTTTTTTAATCAAAGTGGAAGTCAATATGATTCATGAGTCTTAGCAAACAAATTAAATCGGCCTCAGTTAAGGATAAATTATCAGAACATACCTTAACGGTCCACGTTTATAAAAAATCATCTCCAGATTTCTTCAATCACAGAGAATTCGATTCAAGTTTGAATATGAATTATGCCATCTACTTTATTTTTATACCCTCCACCTCCAGGACGGGGTATACTAAATTTGATATTCCGTTTGTAACATCTTGAAATATCGACCTGAGACCCAATAAAGTATATATATTCTTGGTCGTCTTAAAATTCTAAGACGATCTAGCCATATCCGTCCGTATGAAAGCACTCTAGCATCTAAACGATAGGAGCAAGGACGTCCAAATTTTCCATAAATGCGTCTTATAGTCGTAAATTGATTGGGATTGAAACTGGGCGAAATTGGCCCAAAGCAAAATATGTTTCCCACACAAGGGCTAAAAATACCCATAATAACCCCCAATATTTTAGAGTATTTAAGCATATTTTTCAATACCTTTGCTTGTACTTACTTGATATTGGGTATACGCATTCCTCCTATAACATGCACCATAAAGTGATTTTTATTCGTAGTGGGTGAAATAGAACAAAAAAGGGGTAAAAATTGTACGACAACAGCTAGAAACTCGGTGTGTACATTCCTCTAATTGAGTAGATACATAATATAAAAGTATTTTTTCAAATTCGTACTTTTAGGGAGAAAATGTTAATAGGGAGATAAAAATGGTACCAACCCAACGGCTGCACCTAGAATAATGAAATTCTGTGTATACATTCCTCTGATTGCGTAGACAAGTAAAATAAAGTACTTTTAGAAACGCAAAATAAAAAGATTTTTCCAAATTCGCATTTTTTACTTTTTCGCCAAAAATAGGTTAGGTTATCTTACCCTGTGTACGTCGGATAATGGATTTTCACAATTTGTACTTTTGGAATTAAATTAGGATGGCAATACATCCAACTGTAGCACCCACTAGCTACCGATATTTATGGTATGTAAGCTTTTTGAAAATATAAATATAAGAATATTTATTTTTTGAATTGACTTGAAGTATTATTTCGATGTGTAAACGTATTGGTAGCCCTGCCTTATAAGCTTGGTTTGAAGTAATAAAAATATTATATTTATTTATAAAATTATTTTTTCAATATTTGTATTTGTTTGGTTTGGCTATATTAAAAAAATATATATTTTCCTGTAATATTACTGCACTTCTCTGTGGAATGCAATCCATGGTGGAGGGAACATAAATTCGGCCCGGCCGAACTTAACGCCTTTTTACATGTTTTGATTTGTGATGTTTTGACAAATTGGAAATCAGAAAGTGTATGAACGATTTAATAATCCTTTACATAAACATGCAAATGCGTAAGCATCGGATGCAGATATCAATGTATGTATGGATGTGTATACGAATGATATCTGGAAACTCATTTATCATATCATATGCATATTCGATGCTTGTACATTGTACACATATCCATCTGTATCTACTAACGTAGTCATGAGCTTTATGACAGGTGCTGTCTCACAGTGGCATATGACCATATAACTGGGGATGAAAAAACAAGTCACTCAAACATCCCCGAAGAAACAAATAACTGAAAAAGGAATTAATAATGTAACTTTTTAACCGAAAAATATATTTTGCCGAAGTTGTACAGATTTTTGCAGATTATTTACACAATTCAAATTTGGTCACTTGGTATTGTCAAATTTTGAAATAATCACCAAAAGTACAATTGTGTAAGAATTGCAAAGTAATGGAGATTGAGTTTGACGTTAAATTTAAGGATTTGGCGTATTTTTGGACATTGAAAGGATATTTCAATTTTCTCTTATATTCGCAAAGTTCATCAATGTCATATTACATACAACGACGAGTATAACAACCGTCTGTGAGCTAAACGCTTCTAAAAACATCTCTAAAAATAATCACATATATGCTTATATGGATGGCTGGTCGACATCCGCAGCGACAAATGGTCAATGGCGTCGATTTTTCGTCTGCCCATAAGAAATGCATGTGAATAGTATTGCTGTTTTCGTATTATACCCTCCACCTCCAGGATGGTGGTATACTAACTTTGTCATTCCGTTTGTAACACCTTGAAATACCGACTTGAGACCCTATAAAGTTTATATATTCTTGATCGCCATAAAATTCTAAAACGATCTAGCCGTCCGTCCGTCTGTTGAAAGCACGCTAGCAACTAAACGAAAGGAGCTAGAACGTTCAAATTTTCCATAAATACGTAGATCGGTTGGGATTGAAACGGGGCGAAATCGGCCCATGGGGAAATTTTTTTCCCTCGCAACGACTAAAAATACCCATAATAATCCCTAATATTTTAGCGTATTTAAGCATGTTTTTTGTATATGTCTGTTTATACTTGCTTGATATTTGGTATGTGCATTCCCCTTATAGCAAAAACGTGCACGTAGGAATAGAGGGATAAAAATGGTACAATCAAACGGCTGTACCTAGAATAATAAAATTCGGTGTATACATTCCGCTGATTGCATAGACAAGTACAATACACGGATTTTTCAACATTCGTACTTTTTGGGGTTAACATGAAACAAGTAAGAAGGCGTTAATTTCGGCCGGGCCAAATCTTATATACCCTCCACCACGGAGTGCATTCCACAGTATTACCAGCAGATTAAAGGATGTCGACATAGAAGTACAGAACCATATTACGAAAAGTGTGATATGTTTATGTACATTACTATATTTGATTACTATTTCAAATTATAATGTATACTTATGTGCACTGTTTAAAATCTACTACTATAAATAAATACAATGCTGTAATTGTGAAAGTGAACATGCCGAAAATAGTAGGCGATTGTCAGTCGCCATTAGGGAGAAGCATTTTCAGATTGTATATACCCAATTCCATGATACTATCTGCGGCCATTTTGTTGGTACCATTTTTAACCCCTTTTGCGTACTTTACTCCTTAAAAGTACGACTTTCGAAAATTTCATCATTCTAGCTGCAGCCTTTTAGTTTGTACCATTTGTATCCCTCTGCTCCCATTGAATCCCTTGAAAGTAAGAATTTGGATAAACGTTTTTTTTTCGTCTCACTCTGTCAGAGGAATGTATACCGCGAATTTCATGGTTCTAGCTGCATCCATTTGTTTGGTACAATTTTTTTTTTTATTTGGAAAAAATACTTTTATATTATGTATCTACTCAATTAGAGGAATGTACACACCGAATTTCGTGTTTCTAGCTGTTGTCGTTTAATATGTACCATTTTTATCCCTTTTTGCCCCACGTGCACGTTTTCGCTATAAGGGGAATGCTCATACCAAATATCAAACAAATATAAACAAACATATTGAAAAAACATACGGTAAAATATTAGGGATTATTATGGGTATTTTTAGTCCTTGTGAGGGAAAATTTTTTCCCTTTGGGCCGATTTCGCCCCATTTCAATCCCAGCCGATCTACGACTATAAGACGTATTTATGGAAAATCTGAACGTTCTTGATCCTTTCGTTTAGATGCTAGCGTGCTTTCAACAGACGGACGGACGGACATGGCTAGATCGTCTTAGAATTTTATGACGATCAAGAATATATATACTTTATAGGGTCTCAGGTCGATATTTCAAGGTGTTACAAACGGAATGACAAAGTTAGTATACCCCCATCCTGGAGGTGGAGGGTATAAAAAGTCACCATGCCATTTGTGCCAGTTAGTATGACAATGGTATAAGTCAAAAATCCAAAAAAAGAGATATGGCAATTTTTCTCTTTACTTTGATCATATATCTAATTTAAGAAGTTTTCTTTATAAAAATGTTGTTTGAAATTGGGCTAAGTCACACAATATCGATATCAATGCAATTGATGTGTGGTGATGTAAACGAACAAAATGCAAATATGATTTTTTGTGATCACTCCCTTCCAATCCTTATTTGGTCAAAATAAGATGAAATTCGGCGCAACCTAAGCAACAAATTACAGTAGTTGGTGGTATTAATAAAGCCAAAATTCACCCATTTGGAGTGGCATTATTGACATAATTTTACTTTTTCTTCAATTCTCTCCACTGTTCTTGGCTGAAATGCATACCTTCGTAGTGTCATAATCATATTTGCATTAAATTGTTTGCCAATACGAACAAATCGAAAGCAAGGCAACAATGCCGGATGAATGTGAAAAGCAGTAAATGTGTATGGGAAGTATGCAGGGCGAGAGAATGATGCTATGTTTCCTGGAATGTTCTTCGTGTATTTCAAAATCATGTTTTTGTTACCTTCGATGCTGGGGGTATAAGAGATATTAAGGACATAATATGTATTTATTGGTGATGCGTAATCTATTGTTAAAGGTAGAGCGGCTTTTGAAAACGCGCTTTGAGTTGTTATCAACGTTATCGAGTGCACATCAGATAATGAATATTGTGGGATGAGACAATAGAGTCATTACAAAGTGATTGCAAAGTATACACAGAAAAGTAGTTTCAACGAAAAAAGTTGTTAAAGTAAAACAAAAATATTCGAACAAACATTTATTTGATGTGTTGAAAAGTTTTATCAAAATTAGAAACTCCTAAAGTAGCAGTCAATTGAAACATTTGAATAAAACTTTAATCAAAAACACAACAGATTTAATTGGAAATTATTTTCTTGCTCTTCATGGAATTGGCAAAATCGCAACGACATTCGCGTTTATATGCAAATATTTTTAATTAAGCACCTATAACATTTCTAGTCAATATTTGAAATACTTCATTGAGTGAATATGAAAAATATTTTCAATAAACGGCTTACAAATTTCTTTATTGATTCATAGAATTTATGGATTCATTTTTTAACTAATATTTCATTTGAATTCGTTTTTTTTTTAATTGAAACCAAATTTTATTTTTCTTCTGTGTACAAAGGCAAAAACTGCTAGGACCGCGTTCCGTTCGTGTGACCGGTTAATATATATAGACTGTAAAGTCAACTCAAAATATATTTATTGCGTTTACAAAATTTCGCCACCCTATCTAATTTGTATACCCTCACTAGGATATTACGTCTTTGTGCATTTGTTTGTAACACCCAAATGCAAAACAAAAGACAGAAAATAGTTTATTTACCCTCAGTGCGATGGGTTCACACATTTAAGTGCAAAGAAGAAGTAGTGCTCGTAGAGGGATGAAATTTGCCACCATTTTCTGAACTCAATTCAGAAAATTTGAATATCAAAATCGACCAAAATTAATTTTTCATAAAAAAATTCTGTGGCTATGAACATAAAAATAAAATAGTTCAAAAATGGAGCAGCATAAAACCAAAGGTTGTAATTCTCTACAACGATTTTGTTTAAAACATTATTCTAGTGTTAGGGTATATCGTACTACCAAATTCCATCGTGTCGCCCGAAAATGTTGGCTTTAAAGTAAAAAAAGTAAAAACGGCGTTAAGTTCGACCGGGTCGAACTTTTTATGCCCTCAACCATGTATTGCATTCCACAGGGGCTGTCGATTTTCGTAGAAGTGCAGTAATATTACAGGAAATATAATTTTTTAATATAGCCATACCAAAACAAATACAAATATTGAAAAAATAATTTTATAAATAAATATAATATTCTTATTATTTCAAACCACGCTTATAAGGCTAGGTTACTAATATGTTTACATATCGAAATAATACTTCAAGTCAATTAAAAACAAGTAAGGAAAGGCTAAAGTCGGGCGGGGCCGACTATATGATACACTCCCCTATCTATCCGAATACAATTCGGTAAAAAAGTGAAACTGGAAGAATTTTTGTATGTTTCCTAATCACAGACTAATATGACCTGGTCCAATCTATCAAATCGAGTAGAATATCTGTATCGGGGCTATATCCAAACATGGAATGGAGTGACTAACTTTCACAATCATTTTGAAGAAATTCGGTGAAAATATGTGGTTTCTGTGGCGGAAAAAGTCAATACGGGAGGGAATTTTTTATGGGAGCTATATGTAAATCTGAACCGATCTGACCCATTTTCACAATGGCTGTTTCTAGTTGCACTATATTATATTTTGCAAGATTTGAAGAAGATCTATTAAAATATGTGGTTTCTAGAGCAGAAAAAGTCAAATTGGGAGCGAAATTTTAATGGGGGCTATATATAAATCTGAACCGATCTGACCTATTTTCACCACAGATGTTCCTAGTTTAAATATAAGATGTTTTGCCAAATGTTGAAGAAAATCTGTTATATAGGGTGTTTTTTATTGAGGTATAGAACTTCGAATTGAAATAAAACACAAGAAAATCGTTTTAATGTCCATTAATCTGGCTTTATTGGATGGATAATTTTATGCCATTAATGTTTAAATATGATTTCGGGCATGTGGCCGCCGCGGCTGACTCGAATATAGCCAATTCTACAGGTCCAATTTTCAACCACTCCAATTGCTGTGCACGGTGGCGATTCGATTCATTCGGGTCCTCTTCAACACTTTGCTCTACAGCGGCAATTGTTTCTTCGGTGCGCACTGTTCGACGTCTCTGCGGATGCGTATTATCACATAGAGTAAACGTAGTGCGAAAACGATCCATGGTTAACCGAATTAATTGCTCTGATGGACGATTATGTCGACCATAAAATGGACGGAGCGGTGAACTTCGGGAACTGAACCATTACTTTCGAAATAAATTTGCACGATTTGCAAGCGTTGTTCTTTTGTCAACCTGTTCATGATGAAATGGCAAACCAAACTAAATATTAATCACTTGACAGCTGACAAAATGGCCGCCAGTTAAAAAAGTGATGCCAACTTAAAGTTCTATACCCCAATAAAAAACACCCTTTAGAAGATATCCAAAAAAGTTGAATAATTCACAAATATGAAATCCTTTTAATAATATACTGACCACACTGATAGAATTATGTTCATAATATTTATGATTTAGTTAGTCATAACCTCTGTGAAAATTTTCTTTAGGAAGTCGGCAAAGAAGCACTTCAAAAATTTACGCAACATGTTTCATAAAGCAAAATCAATGAAGTGATTAATTTCTTGAACAAAAAGAAATAAATATTAATAAAACGAAAAAGTTTCATAAATATTAATAATTTCTACTGACGTTTCCAATCGAAATAAAGTTGCGGGAAATTGGTTGACTGACCAGTAGATACATCCCATCAATGTGAGAACTTTTGCAATGATTTTTCAGATTTCAGATTTTATTAAATTCCAAAAACTTAAACAATTCGGTATAATCTTACGACTAACATTTGTACTTAATTTCTAACGTATATACTAATACATTTCTAGAACTATGTAACTAATACTTATACTATGTTGCAGCGTACTGCAACATTTCCATAATACATTCTTATCGCTATACATTTATATTCTCCCAAAAAAGGAATAAGAAAAAGGGAGTTACTTAACTTTTGCAATGAATATGTCTTTATGTCTATATGTCAGAGTTAACATAGTATAAATGAGAATTACTAGTAGTGTAGTATTTAACCGGCACATTAAAAAATCATTCATTATATTTATGAAAACATTTCATAGCACAAATATTTTATTCATTGTGACATATTTCATAATCATTAAGGAAATTTTATTTAATGCATTTTAATTTTTCATTGATCTTATGAATCTCAATTTTCAGTAATTTAGCAATTTTATTTTATAAAGCATGAAATGTTTATGCAAACTTTGTATGAAACATTTAATTTTATTTGTGATATATATTAAGAAAAATACACTAAATTTATGAAAAAACTTTTATGAAAGCGCACGTAATAAGAAACTAAGTACACAGTTTTGATACGTTTATTGTATGTTTGCAGAATTATATAGATATTTTGCATGCAAATATCAATTATATTTTCCTTTTGTTGAGCTCTATATGTATTTGCTTTTTTTGGTTAAACTACATGATTTCGTGTATGATCTATTAACGGTTGGAACATCATTGTTCCAAATTTGCTATTGTATTTATTGTTGAAAGACTTTTCTCGAATTGTTTTTTTGTGCAATCAACTCATCCAGTTAACTGTTAATTTAAAACTACTACGGTTTGAAAGTAAGTATACAAAACTCCCAGGAGTACTCTATTATTGGTATATCGATCCATTTTTAATCATAACCTGACCAAGCCTTTTGTGTAGCAAAAACAAATAGTACAAAAAATATAGAGAATACACCATGCAACAAAATTCATAGGCCTGATTCATAAATTGAAATAATCATTATACCCTCACTTTGTAGAGTAGGAAGATATATATCATTTGGTAGAGAAAAAAGTGTAACGCATTGATGGAGTGACATAAGACACTAAGTATGTTTGGACCAAATCCGTTTCACGACTTTGTAAGAAGTTTGATCCATGTCCGTCCGTCCGTCTGGCTGGCTGGCTGGTGTACCCGATAACTCTCGAAAGGAGTTAAGGAATCGATTCAAACTTTGCACATGGTAATATTATTCCCAAACTTAGTTTAAGATAGGCGAAATTTCCACGCCCCTTCTGGTACCTGCCACACAAATCACGCAAAACTACGTCAAATTAAAGCTGTTATAATTTCTATACTTATGATCGGAATCCTGTGAAATTTGAGATTTAGTAATGCTTTTACAGAAGTTACATTCACATGGAATATGGGCGATATTGACACATCCCTTCCGGTACCTCCCACACGAAGTGGCATAAACTTTGGTTACAATAAAACCGACATAACATCCATACGGATAGTCAAAATCATTTGCAATTTGATATTTAAAAAATGTTTCTATAATCACTTTAAACCTAAAAAATATTTACGCTTTAGCCACGCCCCTTCTTGTACCTTCCTCACAATTGTCTCTACCCTAGGTAAAATTAAATACTTCATAACCTCTATATTGGTGCATGGGACTTGATATTTGATAAAACCCTTGTCTTTGGCAATAGGTTTAATCCTATTAAATATTTTAATTAAAACGACATATTTTAAGCAGCAAATTGTTGATATTGCCGACCATAAATAATCTTTATTTTTTATGAGTAATCCAAAAATATTTCGGCTTTATCACTATCCATTCCTTATTTTATTGCTAATGTTGATGATTTTTTATAAAATAACTTACATATATTTTGTCTGATTTGTGTCTTTAATAATAAATTTCCGGAATAAATTACTCCTTAAGTCTTTTAAAATATATTTATAAATTTAAATCAGTTAAACTATTGTGAAAGAAAAAGATTTTGAAACAATCTTGTTCCTAAGATTGTAAGGTTTCATGAAAGGATGCAGCTCGAAGGTTTTATAAAATACTTTTCACTCTTTATTTAGAAGGCACCGTCGCACTGTGCACTTTTCACTCTTTATTTAGAAGGCACCGTCGCACTGTGGTCATTATTTTGAGATAGCGGCCAAAACTCCTTTTGGTTTTTGTTCTCCGATTTTAAAGTTATTAGACTCATATGAAAGTAGACAGTAGTAAACCTCGGGTGCCAAAAAATTAGAACTCTATTTTAACTATTTCACTGAGAACAGGGTGGTCCAAAATGGGCTTTTTCAGAATTTAGTAATTATGATATTTTTAGTTAATTTTTAAAGTTGAAATGATCATAACTTTTTTGTTTTTTAAGATTTTTGGACGAAATAAATTTTGTGTTGTAACTTAACTTATTTCCTATCACTTGTAGAAAAAATTGAAGCTCTACTGTTTTCAGAACAATTTAAATATTTTTTTAAAAAAAGGTCTAATTTATCGGAAATTTCCTACTTCATAGAGCACAACTCCTCTGAGTCAAGCTGAGTCAAAACACAAATTTACTATTTTGTAGTCCTAACCCTCCCCTACATTCCTATATATACATGTCCATGCATCGGGACTGCACTTTTTGAGCTACAGCAATTTTTCTGACCCAAGGTAAGATATTCGGTACAAATGCACGTCATATTTTTTGAGAAGTTATTTGTATGTGAAAGTGGCTATTATGCATATATTTTGATGAAATTTTGTACAAGAGTTCTTATTGACCCAAAAAATAATTCTGTTGAAATTAGGAGAATTTGGCCCATATTTGGACCTAGTCCACATAGAAGGGTGTATCAAAATTTTGACAAAAATGATAATAGAATCTGACAGCATTCGCTTTGCTTACAAACCAAATAGAACATTAAATTCAATTTTTATCAAGATTAACGACACAACACAACGAAGAGAACATTAGAAACGAGTATGAAAGAACATAAAATGGACATCACAAAAATGAAAGAGACAACAGCACTGTCACAACTTAGTGCTATCCAGTGCACGAAAACAAACGAAACGATTGGCGTACATATCATCCAAAGTCATTATTGTTTAAACAATGGCTAAATTCAGTTATAGTGTTCTATCTGATATATATTTTGAACGGAAAGATAAAAACGACATTATTTTACATATAATGAATAATCCATTCTTCAAAATATCCGACAAACAAGAAATTAAAATTCATAAGTTAAAAATAAAAAACTTTTTAAATACTTTAAGAAAACGGTACAATCAATGTTCCAGAAACAAGAAATTGTTTTACTCACGCAACCAAGAATGGCTAAGAAATAAACTTATTTTTGAAAAGCCATCAGTAACTACCACGGAAACTGGAAAAGGTGGTCGACCAGCAAAGCCAATTGATAATTGTAGTGAAAGATCACGAAGACGCAAGCTTAAACATATCAATGAAGAAGTTTCTTGTAGCATCATAAAGGATTCATTTCTGCATCAAATTCAACCATCGAAAACTAAAAAGAGTAAAATTGCTATCATTGAAAAAATAGTGGAAGCAAGCCCCAGACGCACAAAAAGGATTTTAGAAAGTATGCCGACACCAACTGAAGAAAATAAATTTACTCCAGAAGAAGCATTTGCACTATTTTTGGATTTGAAAATGACTAAAAACCAATATACAGAATTGCGGAAGCGAACCAATGAAAAAAATTGTGGAATTTTTCCATCATATCGAGATTTAGTTTCTGCCAAAAAAGATTGCTTACCTTCACCAACTGCTATTAGTGTAACTTCAAGTTCAGCAGAAATAAAATTGCAGGATCTTCTTGAACACACTGCAGAACGATTATTAAAGACATTTGATGCTGACTATTTAAAGAAGTTTAAAAATTGCAGCATGACTTTAATTTCTAAATGGGGATGTGATGGGTCCTCTGGCCAGAAACAATACAAACAATGTAATGCGGAAAATTCATCAGATGCCAATTTATTCATGATTTCTTTCGTTCCATTACGTTTAACAAAAACTTATATTGGTTCAGAGCCGTCAACTAGTAGAGCTGCAGAGATAGATGTATGGAAGAATGAAATTCCCTCGTCAACAGAATTTTGTAGACCAATAAAGTTTGCTTACAAAAAAGAAACTAAAGATGTCATAACTGAAGAAGTTGGCAAAATAAGAGATGAAATTAAAGAACTTCAACCAGTGATATTTGAATTTAATGACCAATGCATCGAAGTTAACTTTAAAATGTCACTTACTATGATCGATGGAAAAGTTGCACAAGCTTTAACCGAAACAAAGTCTTCGTCAAGCTGCATCATATGCCAAAAAACATCAAGTCAATTGAGCCAACCACCAACACAAGACGATAGTTTTAATGAAGCATATGAATTTGGAATGTCACCTCTTCATGCTAGAATTCGTTTTATGGAGCATATTCTTAAATTGGGATACGATTTGGAATTTGGCCCGTTAGGCGAAACAGTGAGAAACAACAAAGAAAATTTGGAAAAAAGAAAGCAAAAAAAAAAGATATTCAAGAAAAATACCGTGAGATAGGCCTTATAATTGACCAGCCAAAGCAAGGAGAAGGAAATTCTAATGATGGAAACACAGCAAGGAGATTTTTTTCCGATCCAGAAACTGCAGCTTCTAAAACTGGAGTAGATTATGATTTAATACGACGATTCCAAATCATATTAGAAGTTATAGCATGTAGCAAAAATATAGATGCAAAAAAATTTGGTCAGTATGCTAATGAGACAGCAACCCTTTATAAACAAAAATATTCTTGGAGACATATGCCAACCACAGTTCACAAAATTTTGTTCCATGGGGAACAAATAATTCAGCACAATATGCTTCCAATTGGAGATCTCTCAGAAGAAGCGCAAGAAAAAAGGAACAAAGACTACAGATTCTTTCGCGAGCACAATACAAGAAAAATTTCCAGATATTGTACTAATGAAGATCTTATTAATATTTTGTTGTGCACATCAGACCCATATATGTCCAGTATTCGACAAAAATGGAAATCAACCTCATTAGAGTTAGATGAAGAAGCTAAACAACTACTGCAAAATGAAAATCAAAGCTATTTGGAAGAAATTTTTACTAATATTGTTTAATTAACACTAGTTTAAAGATTATAATTTGTTTCTAATTTTAGTATAAATTTTTATTAATACATTTATATAAAATATATGTGCACTTTTAATCAATAGTAAAAGTTTACTTAAAATTTTATCGATGTTGTGTTCTGTATATAATATATCCAAATGGTATTGATATTGTTGGGAATTTCAGTGTTATTTTTCAGTTTAATCCTCACAAGAATTAGCTTTCTTCCACAAAAACCAACCTTTGGCCCCTGTGAATATTGAGACTAAATAAATGTCAGGGGCCAAATGTTGGCATTTTCTGACCAAAATTAAGTTTAGGAATAATAAATAAGTATTGGTTGTAACATACGATTGAAGAAAATAAGAAATTATAAAAAATATACCTATTTAAAATGTCAGAATATTCAACTTTTACATGGAAACTCAACAAAAAATTAAAATGCATTTTAAACTCCACATTACTTACGTTCCTATCAGTCGATTTTTATGTTTGAACACGCAAATTGAAGCTTAAAGTCCCTCCTATTGAACAAAACAAATTGCGTAAAAAATACCAATCCGGCCAATTATACAGTTTTGACCGCTATCTCGCGAAATTGACCACTGTGCGTCGCTTATAACTACAAATGCTCGCTTCTATTGTTCGATGTAAATTGATTTTCCAGAGCAACTGCTCTGCTTTTTATACACAAATTTGGATATAAATAATCTAGTAGCTTACAATATTGAACAAGTAAAGTAAATATCATCATGTGGCATAATGAATATTAACAGGTTGTATGAATGTAAATATACACAAGTGGTTTGAAATTATACATTCATACATGTCTGTCGAATAAAATAGTAACAGAAATAGAAATTTCTTTCATACTCCCCCTCTGCTGCTGAAGGCGGCTCGACGAGACATCAGCCTTATATTGTAATTTTTAGAACGACATCTTCGTCTTATCTTGTATATAGGTTGGACCGATTCTTCATTCACAGTACATTCATACATACATGATATGTTCGTAATCGTATGTTAATGTTGTTGTCGTGAGGAATCACATCCGACGTTGAACCATGCTTCTCAATGATAAGATATGGTCCGCCTCGTTGGAGTATGAATTTAGACATGATTCCTTTATTACTATTACTAAGCGTTGACGAGGCTTTTGCCCTGACTTCAAATGCTGGTTGATGGTTAATTATTAAAATTGTAGGGACTCCTTCTGTACAACCTTCTACACCTACAATTGTGAGAGATTGTCGAACATTTATATTCTGCTTTCTAACGTAGTCCGCTTATGCTTTCAATGGGGTATTCATCTGCACCCTCCCCCTGGAGGAGAACTTCCCCAAGAGCATATTTACTCTCATCTGTTTTCAAAATAAATGGCTCATCATCCTCTACTTCTTTAAATATTGTAGTTAATTCTTCCCATTAGGTATAATACCATCATAATCCTCTAAAATATGAATGTCCATAGAATAAAATGGTACAAGCATACGATTTTGTTCTTTAGGTATTTCATATTCATCGGCTTCTTGAAAATACATCTCGGCTCACGACATACTTGTAACAAATCTTCTAATGTTTTTAGACCTTCTCGTCTCACCCGGTCTCTCATTTTAATATTGAGTTGTCCAAATATTATGTTAATACGAACTTCCTCGGATACTTGGGTTTTAAGCCGGCAGAATTGTAACCGTTTTTTGCATACAAAACTGTCTATTGGTTCAAAAATGTGCTGGTTTCTCTCCATGATATTCTCCAGTCGGGGAGATGGGGAGAAAATGTTGTTTTAATAATGGCTTTTGCTTGCTCAAAAGTACTTATAGTAATTTTTACCACAATTCACCAGTTAGTCGCGTATTCTTCCAGCAGCAAAGGCATTGCACGTAAAGCATCTTCATCCGTAATTTTCTCCACATCTTTGAATACGGTGATGGCAGTTAGGAATTCCTCTACAATGGCAGGATTTCGTTCTCCACGAAAACAGGCCGTGCATTGTGCGAAGGATCCATTTCTTCGATACGCAACAATTGCCATTAGTTTTTGTTGAAGTTGATTGGCTGATAAATTATCCTTATTTTCGTTTTCTTCTTCTCCAAAAATGTATCCTTCGTTATCCGATATTTCGCCTTCAGAGGATGTCGATGGAGTATCCTGACTACCGTCGGGTTCGATTAAGTTGGGCGTCAGTGAAACAATCTTGTTCCTAAGATTGTAAGGTTTCATGAAAGGATGCAGCTCGAAGGTTTTATAAAATACTTTTCACTCTTTATTTAGAAGGCACCGTCGCTTATAACTATAAATGCTCGCTGCTATTGTTCGATGTGAATTGAATTTCCAGAGCAACTGCTCTGCCTTTTATACACAAATTTAAATAGAAATAATCTAGTAGCTTACAATATTGAACAAGTAAAGTAAATATCAACATGAGGCATAATGAATATTAACAGGTTGTATGAATGTAAATATCAACAAGTGGTTTGAAATTATACATTCATACATGTCTGTCGAATAAAATAGTAACAGAACTAATAATTTGTTTCGATTTGAAAATACACTAGTCAGCAGCGTTTTAATTTTTTGTTGAAATGCCAATGCCCGATTTGACATGGATTTACTAGTACAGAACAATATCATCTTAGAGTTTTACAACGACCCAAGGTATACAATATTATATAATTTTCTAATAGAATACCTCGTAAGGGCAGCGTCTAATGAATGTGATATTATTCCCATATGAGCAATATCCAGCGGGAGTTTTTTCCTAAGAAATAGTTACCATCCCGGCAACAATATAAGTATCAGTGCTATCCACAATGAGCGAAAACCTACCAAGCTCGTCTATGCCGTTATGTCTTATATGAGAATGAAAAAGAAAGGAAGATATTGTAGCACAGTGTTTCAGGAAATGCATGCATGTGTATGCCAACTTATATGATTCCAAGGAATGCAATAATGTTTTGTTCTCTAACAGAATATTGGATAGTACACAAAAATACACACACGCACACATATGTATAAATGTATAGTTATTCTAAAAATAATTTGCATTGGCTTTTCCAGAAAGCCAAGAAAAAATAATTTGGTATGGCCTTTTTGGCCAACTATTTATTGTTTTGGGGTTTTTCTATTTTCACAACGCTTTAGAAATGTATGTGCCAAAGCCATAATCTGGGCTATAACGAGCCAACAGTTTGTTTATTTGGTATAATTAAATTGGATGGAAGAACACTTGAGTTGGACTTGTTCTTGCATAAGCTTACGTAAGTCATGTGAAGTAGTTTCATTGGAAAAATTCCAATTAAAATAAAAGCAAAAAGTCGAATGTTGCTGATGTTTACAGGTTAAGTTATTCGAATCCACATAAGATTTGGTAGGTATGCTTCGTTTTACATACCTATAGCTTATGACTTAATCTATGGGAACATTAGTAAGCAAAAAGTGTCAAAAATGCTTATTTCAACAAGCCTTATTTCTTTACGAAAGACTGAAAATAAAAACATTGGAAATAGTCTACACACAACCCTCATTTTGCTGTATTCTGCCGGAAATTTATGCGAAATTTGCGCGAAATTTATGTATTTTGTATTTTTGGAAAAAAGTGGTTCGTCAGATGTATCAATGTGGATTGACTGAATGGATTTAACGTCTCACACATTTTGCAACTCTTGTCAACCATTATAGGAGTAAAAGCAAAATACAAAAAAAAATAGTTTGTTTATTTTCTAATATCTGGCATCGTAACCAGGGTTTGTGTTTCATTGACTTTTTTCATTTCCCAGGCAAAAGGGAATGAAAAGTTTCGTTCCCGGGAATCCCGAAAATTCCTGGGAAAATATAATTTAGTTATGTCCAATATGGTTCAAAATATCAACATTTAGTAACTTGTTTGCTTGTTAACCCATAAAAGCCCACCGTACACGTCAAGGTTTTCGTAGTTTTTTGATAATTTTCAATATGAATACAATTCGTGATTATAAAACTATATGACATAAGTAAGGTTTGGGGTACGGGATTTCCCAAATCCTTTTTTCCGGGAATACGGGAAATATTAAAAAAATAATTTATTTATTATGTTGATCAATAATTTAATACTACTATATAAATTGGAATTTTTAGATGTATTTCAAATTCATATATGTATTTACATTACTGACAATAATGAGTATTTGTTTATATTATATTATATTACTACAAACAAAACTTTTAAATTTGCTAAATAGCCATTTTATGCGAAACCCAGTTAGGGGAATAAAAACTTTTTATAAGGCAATTTGCAGGATCTTTATTGTAAAATAAAAATATCATGCCGACAATACCATGGCTTACATAATGTAAATTTTCTTGTTTTCCTAGAAGAATCGAGGTGAACATATTCTTCAAGAACAATTTACTTTACATATGTAGCCTGAAAGAAATGGTCTAAAAATAGGAATACAATAAAAATTGTTCGCCTGGAAACTTTGAAGAGAATTCTAATAGAAATATAAATATATGCTACGGTGTATTTCAATGGCCATTTGTAAGAATTAATGACTGGACTATTTCAATATTTTTTTATGAATTTATTACATTAATATTAATTTTTATGTTTCTATTGTTTTTACAGTTTAAAATATTCCCCCCTGTTTCTATAAAATATTTTTGTCTCCAGACGAATGCATTTTTTAAGTTAAATGTGTCATAACATTCTCCGTCGTATGAGTTATTTGTTTTCTTAATCGTTTTCAATTTTCGTTTTCACTTCTACCTGCGATATAAATGTCCCATTCTGACGATTAGTCTACAAGTTTATAATGAGAAAATGTAATTTATAATCAGAATATGTAAGTTCATGATGAGAAATGTAAATTCATAACATGAAATGTAAATTCATAATAAGAGCATGATAATTCACAATTAGCACTGTAAATTCGTACTGTGAAATGTAAATTCATATTGAGAAATATAAAATCATTATAAGAACATACAAATTGATAATGAGAAAATATAAATTCTTATTCAGGAATATATATTCATAAAATATAAATTCATAATCGGGAACTGTAAAATTTATAATCGAAGAAATCGTAGAAACACATATTTTATCAATGTTTTCGTTATAAATTTACATTTTCTCAATATGATTTTATATTTTCTCATTATGAATTCATATTTTCTGAATATGAAAACGTATTTTCTGATTATGAATTTGGATTTTCACATTACAAACTTGTATATTTCATTATGAACTGGTATGTTCCTATTATGAATTAATTATTCTCAATATAAAAATAACAATTCTCATTATGAATTTATATTTCTCATAATGAATTATCATGTTCCTATTATAAATTTACATTACCCATTATGAATTTATATGTTCCTAATATGAATTTACATTTCTCAATATAAATTTGTATGTTCCGAATATAATCTTGAAACGGTGTAGAGTAAAATATTTGTAAAATGAAAAATATTTTGTAAAATATTTTGACAATAACATTCGATTTTAATTTGTAATATGACAGTATTGAAAAAACATACCAGTTATTAAATGTTGATATTTTAAACCATACTGGACATACCTATAAATAAATGACTTTTCCCGGTAATTCCCGGGATTCCCGGGAATGAAATTTTTCATTCCCGTTTTCCTGGGTAATGAAAAAAGTGCGGGAAACCCCAAACCCAAGACATAAGTGATCGAGAAAAGGAAAAGAAAATATTAAAACATAAAAAAAGTTTTTTATTATTGTAGAAGTTATTACGAAAATAATTGAAAAGAAATTAATTAAATTAAATTAATAATGGGCGTTAGTGGGCTAAATACTGGCATTAGCCATTAGTCTTTACGAAGCGTCATATAAATATACCATAGACTATATTTTCCAGGTGAACAATTTTTATTTCATCCCTATTTTTAGACCATTTCTTACCGGTTTCATATGTAAACAAGCAACTTATAGTTAAAGCATATAGCACGAGATGTTATCCTGCAAATATACTCACATATCTGCTACCCATATCTGCTATTTCGTTCCTAGATTTTTTCTGAAATAATACCTTTGATAGCACTTTAAATATAAATTTTGTTTTTTTTTTTTATCTTAGAGTATCTTATTGGTCGAATGATAGGACCTTTATAGTAATTTTTGGTGTCTTCTAATAGAACAAATGAAAAATTTTTCGTACCTTTATAAAAAAAAAACAGCGGTAATACCTTGCGATTGATGCCTAAATGATGAACATCGGAAGGAAATTGACGCTCGGCGCTCATTTTTGTAAAAACAGTTTGAAAATGTTGGCTCTGAAAATCCATCTCCTGTATTCAATTAATTTACAAACATGGAGTCAGTAAGGTAATTCTTCGCCCGATATTCATCATTTAAGTCTAATTCAAAAGTTATTGGTTTCTTCTATTTATTGTACCATCCTCCAATAAGTCTTATAGTCGTAGATCGGTGGGGATTAAAACTGGGCGAAATAGGTCCAAATCGAAATTCACTCACAAGGGCTGAAAATACCCATACCCCTAATATTTTAGAGTATTTAGGCATGTTTTTTCAATATGTCTGCTTGTACATATTTGATATTGCGTATGTGCACTCCTTCTATAAAAACAAGTAAGGAAAGGCTAAAGTCGGACAGAGCCGACTATATGATACACTCCACTTCCTATCTCATTACAATTCAAGTCTGTAAAAAAGTGAAGTCGGGAAGGATTTGTATCCTGTAAATGTATGTGTTTGACAAAAAATGTTAAATCGGAAAGGACATCTGCGTGGGTGCATATTGAAACATGGAACGATGTGTCCCGCTTTCGCCATGAATGTTTATAGGTGAAATATAATATGCAAAGTTTGGCCTAAATCGGTTAAACATTTGGGAAATACATTTGTATATATATATAAAAATTTATATCTAAATCTGAACCGATCTGACCCACTTTCAATATAGCTGTTTCAACTTCAATTGTAGGGAACTATGCCAAATTTGAAGCAAATCGAGTGAAATATGTGGTTTCTAGAGCGCAAAAAGTCAAATCGGGAGCGACTTTTGTATGGGGGCTATATCTAAATCTGAAACGATCTGAACGATTTTCACCATAGCTGTTTCCACTTCAATTATAGGGTACTGTGCCAAAGTCAAATATGTGGTTTCTAGAGCGCAAAAAGTCAAATCGGGAGCGACATTTGTATGGAGCCTATATCTAAATCTGAACTGATTTACTTCAAATTAAATAGCATTCGTCCTTGAGCCACAAAACTTATTTGTGCCAATTATTGTTAAGATCGGACTATAAGTGCGACCTGTAATTTGATTACAACAATAGATGGACAGACGGACATTGCTAAATCGACTCAGAAAGTGATTCTAAGCCGATCTGTATAATAAACGGTGGGTCTAACTCGTTTCCTTTTGGGAGTTACAAACAAATGCGCAACGACATAATACTCTCGTGGAGTGTATAAAAATATACATCATAAAGCGATACTTATTCTTAGGGAGTGAAATGGGACAAAAAGGGATAAAAATGGTACCTATCAAACAGCAACTGCTAGAATCACGAAATTCGGTTTGTACATTTCCCCAATTGAATAGACAGGTAAAATAATAGGTCCTTTCCAAATTGGAACTTGTAAGGGGGTAAAATAGGAATAGAGAATAATGAAATTCGGTACATAAATTCCCAAGACTGGTTAGACATGCAAACTAAGAACTTTTTTTCAAATTTGTACTTTGAAGGGTGTACAATGGGAACATAGGGATAAAAATGGTATCAACGAAACAGCACAGATTTCTGCTGTGCATATATATTTAGTAGGTTCAATTCTTTTGTAGCGTGGACCCACACCATAAAGTGATCAATACTATTAGGGAGTGAAATGGGGAAAAAGGGATAAAATTGGAACCAGTGAAATGACAATAACTAGGAACACGAAATTCGATGCGTACATTCCTCTAATTGAGTAGATACATAATATAAAAGTATTTTTCCAAATTCGTACTTTTAAGGGATAAAATGGGAACAGAGGGATAAAAATGGTGCCATCCAAACGGCTGCACCTAAAATAATCAAATTCGGTGTATACGTTCCTCTAATTGTGTTGACCTGTAAAATAAAATAATTTTTGGAAATTCATACTTTTTTTGGTCATAATGGAAAAAGTGCATACAAATAGTACCAACCATACGACGGCAGCTAGAGTCATGCAATTCGGAGTATACATTTCTCTGACTGCGTAGACACGGAAAATAAACGGATTTTTCGAAATTCGTACTTTCAAGGGATACCAAGGGAACAGAGGGATAAAAATTCTACCAACTAAACGACTACAGCTAGAACGACGAAACTCGGTGTGTTCATACCTCTAATTGCGTAGACACGTTAAAAAGGTGATTTTAGAAATCCGTACTTTTAAAGGGGTAAATGTATTTTTTTACTTTTCGGCAAAAATTGGTTGAATCATGAAGTTATGTTATCTTGCACGTAGCTGTGTACGTGAAATATAATGGATTTTCAAAATTTATACTTTTGGAAGTAAGATTGGATGGAAATACTGCCAACTGTAGTTTTTAAGCTTTTTTGAAGATTGTTCTCTTATATTTACTTTTTCAATTGACTTGAAGTATAATTTCGATATATATAGTATAAACGCAATGGTAGATTTACCTTATAAGCATGGTTTGAATAATAAAAAATTTATATTTATTTATAAAATTATTTTTCCAATAATTTGATTTGTTTTGGTTTGGCTATATTAAAAAATTGACGTTTTCCTGTCATGTTACTACACTTTTACGAAAATCGATAGACTCTGTGGAATGCAATCCAAGGTGGAGGGTATATAAAGTTCGGCCCGGCCGAACTTAACGCCATTTATACTTGTTTTTCACAACACCTCATACAAAATGTTTCCAATAAATATGAGATTTTTGCTTACATTTTTTCCGGGAATTCCCGGATCTCAAACCCAACAAATATAGAAATTCAATGAATAAATGTAGAATTTAGAAAAATTATTTTTTTAAATAACTCCAATTACTTTTGGGTCTATGCTCAAATGAGCATGTTTAAATCAAATGCATGTTTTGATTTTTTCGAGAAATTAAAAAAGTCAAACAATTAAAAAAATAATGTTTTAATTTAAAATATAAAAATTTTTATATATAAACATTGTGAATATTTTTTCTAAAAGGTACTTCAAAAAAAACAAAAAGATTAATAAATAGAATATCTACTTCATTAAAGAAGCTATGAGCAAACGACTGAAAAAATAACTTTTATTTCTATTCTATTTCTATTTAAAAAAGAGCATTATATTTTTAACGAGTAATCAGAAAAAACTCAAAGTATACCATGGACACAAAGTATACCATGGACACAAAAAAATATAAAAAATGGAGGTAATCAAAAATATTTCTTTACAATTGTCCGATTTGTCATGGAATGCCCCATATGTATATATATATCTATATCTATATATATATATATATATATATATATATATATATATATATATATGTAATACAATACGACAATAGTAGAATCTATTTTTCGAAGAGCGAGAGAAGAAAATAATTTTTTCGGTGTAATTTGTTCATCAAATCCGCCACAGATATGCTTGTTGTGAAGGGTGCATCAGTGGATATTACGTGCTAGAGCCTAAAATCGTCCTAGAGGAACTCATCCTAGCGTCCAATAGTGAGATGATTTCATTGGCAGAGCAGATGATGTCGTTTCAAGGGACGCTACTCCCCCTAATCAATGACCATAGCTATGGAAAAACTACACCGTGGAGTATTGGTACTGTACATTAGGCTAAGGCGCGGTCCATACTAATGGAAAACCAATTTCCAGTCACACCACGAAAATAAAGTTTGGATTGTTTAATGATGATTTGCAATATATTTCGATCCTACGTAAAGCCTCTGGGAATGAAATGCACCTGAAAGCACCCCTAAAAATCATGTTTTGTTGTTTAATTTTTTATAATGCATTTTTGTCCACATTTTTTTTACTGAATTAAGAGATCCTTGAAAGTACTTTACATATAAATTTTGATTCTTGTCCTAGAGTAATTCATTGGTCCATTGAAAATAAAAGATCGAATAAAAACACAAAACAGATAAAAAAATATTCTATCACTTTATCGCCAACTACAATATAAATATTTGTATCTAAAAAATCAAAAAAATATTTTGTGTTGACAATTTTGAACCTGGGCTCGATAAATTTGACTTACACTGAATACTTATTCACGCTGAGTCCAAACTTTTTACCATAAAATAATTTTTTTATTTCAAAATGCTCAAGCTTTTTACCATAAAATATATTTTTTTTTTCAAAATTTGATTTTAATATTGTTGTTGGCGACAATTAATGCCATATCATTATTAAGCCATAAAGAAAAACAGATCTATTAATTTCTTTCTACTCATTCTTTCTCGACAATCCCATAAATAGGCATTCATTTAAAAGTCTTAACGAAAAACCAAAAATTGTTCAATTCGACTGATATTGGAAGTGCCGGAGAGATACAAAACAATTCTAATTTTTGCGGGAATTCCAAAATCCGCACAAAACATTGCGACAATTTAAATCAAAGTAACGCCTTATATTAGAAAATAGAAAACATTTAATTATTTTTTAAATTATCGTTCAACGAGCTATTCTTCCACGAGTTGCTATATTTTAAATAACTCTAAACTCTCAGCTATCAGCCTCATTTTTTATTAAATAAATTTTAATTTTATTAATTCATTTAATGAATTCCTAATTATGGACTTGGAGAATCGATGCGACGAGTTTTTTATTTTATTATTACACCGTACAACAATACTTTTTGGATCTGAAGCAGACATTATATACATGAAACGAAGGATCTTATGTAGACAAACTGTGTACTCAGTTTTTCATACTTTTGCGAGCCATACAAAGACGATGTGGATATGAAATCAAAGAGAAGGAAATATATTAAGAACAACTTAAGTTGCATGACTCTAGCTTTATTAGTTCAGTAATAACAATCATTTCAAGTTTGCCCCCTAAGGTTTTTTTAGTTTATTTATGTTTTTATTTTTTTTAAATGTAACCTAAATCTCCATTTGGCAATTTTATATAATTTTAAATTTCAAATTTTTATAATTTTAATATTGTAAAACAACATCAGCATTCCATAATGTGTTTTCGTTGTACTCGTCCTAGTTTCCTTGTAGACTACAATATAACCATGCCACATAATCCATTGTGGCTTTTAGGGTGTAACTGCTGCTCTTAACGTTTTTTGTTTGCTTCTAAGAACACCACAGACACCCACTCGTATATACACATATCGTATCCTACATCTACGGTAATTAGTTTTGCTCTTTGCCTCAATTAGAAATTAGTTGTTAATTTTAAGCAGCATTATCAGTAAATCGAGATTGCTGAAAACGGAAAATTGTTTAAATCTTGTTGCAACGATTTGTGCAAATGTTTGCAAATGCATTTATTCTGTTCGTTGTGGATGGTAATAAATAAAATGTTGATTGAGTATGAAATTTAAAAGGCAAGAAGAAAGATAATCTGGATTATGTGCTTGTGAACCTTAACTCAATTTCAATGATTTCTGGCCAAAGTAAAACAAATGCCTTCAATAAATAACGACACGCTGGGTTAAATGCAGATAGAGTTTGCAGCAGTCTGTGAGTGGCTCAGTTTTCAGTGCTCAGCTCTCTGTGCTATTGAATACGTTTCTGCAAAATCCCATATTTCTAAGCTATAAATCTTCGTTAAATAGCGAATGTAAAGCCCATCAGTATTACTTGTGATACAGATACTGCAACAACTGGCCTTGTTGTTTGCCACTGCCGCTGCCACAATGGTTGTATGTACCATGGGGTGGCATTTATTTAGAATGACATATTTTTTATAACAACGAGAATTGTTAAAATGTGAAGTTCACACATGTTAATTTTGAAAACAAATGTTAAAACTTGTATAGCATAAGGACTATCTATTAATGTAGAATTAAAAAAAAAACAAATTCCGTTATGAAAATAAGAGTGAAATATGATAAATGTTCTGACTTTACAGAATGTGCGAAAAGTGACTTTAGAAAAATATATTTTTGGTATATGGTTGCTGACTAAAAAGGGAATATTTGTGAAATGCAGATAGAAAAAGTTGAAATAAATGCAATTGCAACCCCAAATTTCGCAACTGACTATATATATGTTACTAACGATATTGGTTCTTAACACACATGCAAAGAATAAGAATCATTGAATAGATCGCATTATTACAGAACGTTAATGAACAAAAATGTTTTGCAGACAAAAATATCTAATTTGTATTTTTTGTTTACAGTGCTCTACCGAATTACCCATGTTTTTTGTTGAAAGAGATCGATGTTCCAAAAACATGGAAAACACGGAATATAACGTTCAGTATGTTTTTGCATAAGTTAGTGTGTGATTTTGCTATTTATTCTTCTTAGGTGACTTCCTCTTCCCACAGGCATTTTTTTCTTAGAACATTTTAATCAGAAAGAGTGGAAGTATAGGATTAAGATCTTCAACACCAATGAGCCTCATAAAATAAAATTGCCTCAGAGTCGCCTCCAGAGGGGTTAAATGTAAGACCGACCCTCACAAATTTTCCCTCCCGAACATTTATTTCGAACACAATCCCATACAAAAAATATTTTTTGTTTATAAAATTTGTCCCCACCGCTTTTACTGGCTCCAGGAGATCGGTAGTGGGGTCAAATGTAAGACCCACCCCCTATATTTTTTCAGCCCGAATATTTTTTCAGAACACACCTACCCTCCATCTGCAACCCTTAAGGCGGCCCCCATACATTTGCCTATTTTTTATATTTTTATGAAAGAAAGGCCCAAAACTGCCCCCCTGTAGACCCTAGAGGGGAGAAGTGGAGGTATGTTTTTTTAATAAAATATTTTGTGTTTTCCTTCATTTTTGGCAAGGAAATATTACTTTTGCGAAAAAAATTAAAATGTTTGTTTGTTTAATTCAATTCAATTTTGAGAAAAATGAAAGTGGTCTCTTAGAGGTACCAACTTTGTCGATTTTTTTTACAAAAGTTCTATATAGTAGTAAGATTATCTGAGAAAAAATGTATGCTTCGGTGGAAAAATATTTTTCAATTGACTCAAACATAAACCATTGCATATCTTATTTATTTATTATGAATTACAATACAAAGTAAATTTATATTCTAATTTTGGGTCCAGGGATTAAGCCGGGGTGACTAAGACCATTGTAGCTAGTTATTGCAGACCAGAGCCTCGAACTCACAACCCCACGCTGATAGCCGAGCACACTACCAACTCGACTAACGGGGAGCTCCATTGCATATCTTACAACGGATAAAATGTGACTTAGACCACTATCATTCTAACTGGCATATATGGTGGATAGTATTCGAAAATCATTTTATATATGTTACCCATATATACAGGGTGACTAATAAATGTTGCTGCATTGAGAAACTTAAATAACTTTTACTAATTCATATTAATTATTTTAACTTTGTTCATTTGAAAATTAATACATATTTATAAATTCAGTTTAATATTTTTTATAATTAATAGCATTTAAATGCTCTGTGGCGCTTATGCGACATATTAAAAAGATATATCCTTCACTACCTGCAGCGGCAATTGCCTCAGCTGTTGTTCGTACGTATTGCTTTTAATCATCCCAAGTTTTAGATTTGTTTTTTAAACATCCTGTTTGCAATAACCACAAAGTAAAACATCAGGCGCAGTAAGGTTACAACTTATTGAATTGTTTTCAGAAACATTGCTAAAACTTACACAAAATTGAGATATCATAATACAATTTTTTGGAATTATGTAGAAAAAATATCTCCGAAAATAATAGCTAACAATGTTTTGCATGTTTTCGAACAAAAAAAAAGTTCCCACTTTGAGAATTTTTACAAACACAGCCACAGAGGCTGTCGACTAATATTGCAGGAAAATATAAATTTTTTAATAGCCAAACCAAAACAAATACAAATAATTTTATAAATAAATAAAATATGTTTATTATATCAAACAACGCGTATAAGGCAAGGTTACCAATACGTTTACGTATCGAAATAATACATCAAGTCAATTCAAAAAATGAATATTCTTGTATTTATATTTTCAAAAAGCTTAAATACCATAAATGTAGATAACGGTAGATAGTGGTTCCATGATTGTAGCTGCGGCCATTTGGTTGGTACCTTTTTACCCCTTTTTCCTATGTTATCCCCTTAGGAGTACAACTTCCTAAAATCTCTTTATTTCTCGTGTCTACGCAATTAGAGTCGGGCCGACTATATGATACACTCCACTTTCTATCCGAATGCAATTCAATTCGGTACAAAATTGAAAACGGGAATGATTTTTGTATGCTTCCTAATCATAGGCTAATATGACCTGACCCAATTTGTCATATCGAGTAGAATATTTGTATCGGGGCTATATCCAAACATGGAATGATGTGACCCACTTGCACAATAGGTTCTTCCAATTCAAGTTTAACGTGCTGTGCTCAATTTAAAGAAAGTCTCTGAAAATACGTGGTTTCTGGGGCGGAAAAGGTCAAGTCGGGAGCGAAATTTCTATGGGAGCTATATATAAATCTGAACCGATCTGACCTGTTTTCACCACAGGTCTTCCTACTTTAAATATAAGATGTTTTGCCAATTTTGAAGACAATCTACTAAAATATGTGGTTTCTAAAGCGGAGAAAATCAAATTGGGAGCGAAATTTGTATGGGAGCTACATATAAATCTGAACCGATCTGATCCAATTTTCACTATGGGTGTTTCTAGTAAAAATATAAGATATTTTGGCAAATTTGAAGAAATCTGTTAAAATATTTGGTATCTAGCGTGAAAAGAGTCAAATCGGGAGTGAAATTCATATGGGGGCTATATCTTAATCTAAACCTTCAAATTAAATAGCGTTCGTCCTTATTCCGAAAAACTTCGTTGTGCAAAGTTTCAGTTGGTTCTGGTTACAATTGATTAAAAGAATAGATGGACAGACAGACGGACATTGCTAAATCGATTCAAAAAGTGATTCTAAGTCGATCGGTATAATCGGGTCTATCTCGCTTCCTTTTGGGTGTTACAAACAAATGCACAGCGACATAATACTCTCGTGGAGTGTATACAAATACGAAAGAGTGTTCAATAAAAGGGATTTTCTTGTAACTGAAATATCTTTTAAACCATTTGAGATAAATGCACACGTTGGAGATCGTCCATATTATCTGGCATGTTGAAGATCGACCTTATGATCGACATCACCTGATGCACGTATGACAATACTGTGGCATCGTTAATTATACGTGATGTTATCGTTAATTATACGTCTGCCAAAGTAGTAGTATTGTGTACTCCGTACGAAGCAGCATTAATTCCTCAAATAAAATATTGAAAAAACTAATTTGTTTCGAGTTTTAATAAATTGTCTCCTCCGGCAGTGGAATCAAACTGGAAATGTTCATGGTCTTTCGACCATGATATTCACAGGCACTATCATATGTATTCCATATATAATTCTACTATTGTGAAGTTATTTAAAAAATGTGTTGTCATTTATTTTGGTTTAAGACCAAAGGTTGTGCTGAAGTCTTCAGCAGAACCCAAAATAAGCAAAATGACAAAGTGAGACCTTTAGCTAAAAGTTGACTGTGCAGTTTCGATGGGCGCTACCCCATCTCGTCAGAACTTTCGCAACGAATGTATGTCTTTGACTTTAATCAGGGTTCATATTAGTACCAGCGGTCACATACGACAAATGAGAAGCGCTGATAAACAAAATATTCCACCGAACTAAGTCGACACACTAAAAATCTGACTTTGCCAATTCAATTTTATGCATGTGCTCGCATCGCTCGCAACAATGCAAAGGTTGTTGTTGTACGGTATGTCCCGTCTTCACTGTACCTCGTGTGTATTGTTGTTTTTTGTATGTATAGTTGGTCTGTTATTTTGTATGTGTTGTCATTTATTTTGGTTTAAGACCAAAGGTTGTGCTGAAGTCTTCAGCAGAATCCAAAATTAGCAAAAAGGCAAAGTGAGACCTTTATTGTTATTTAAAAATTTGAAAACCATTAAAGACAACATTAGATTGTCCTTTTCTCCATTTCTTCTCTTCTCTTTGATCTCGTGCTGTTATCTAGCTGGTTTATTATTTTGAACATAATATTCAATGGAACATCTCAAGATTGCACGCAACAGCAAAAACAGCTGCTGTGAAATTATACAAATATAAATATCAGACCCCCCTAATGTACATGTATTACTTTATATTCAAATAAATGTTTGTAGATATACAAGTGAAACATAGAATTGCACTCACAATTGTAGCACGGACGTTTGTAGTTACTCTCGGGTGCCGGACAACGTATATATTGGACGTCTAGAGAAATCCCAACATAAACTAATACAAAATACAAATATAATTTAAATAAAAATCGTATTTATACGTTTAGTATACGCTATAACACTATGAATTGTGTAATCAATTTGTCCATTAGTCTATATCGGATTACAGTGGTCATTACATGAAACGAATCGACAGCCGGAAGCGGATTTTCTGTTCGTTGAATATAAATCTGAATATCCGGTTGGTAAATGTGAAGATGTTCTGACATAATTTGATAGCGATTCATAAAAATATAAAAAATCCGGGTTAGAACTTTGATACTAAATTCCGAGCAATAATGAATGAAATGAGAAATTTTCGAAGTACATGAGGATTCGGATATTCATTCATTAATTTATTGAATATATCTCATTGTGTGTCAAGAATTTCGATTTTTCTTTGACTTACAATTAATATGAAATTAATGTTTTCGTCTTTCTTTTACCCGGAAACACATTTGCATTCCATGATATGGATTTTGATAACAAAAACCCATTTACAATACCACTCATGTGGAAAAAAATTTTTCAAAGTGATGAATGACCAGATAGGCTTCGACTTTCTCCTATAAATTTGTACAACCATTCATCAATGTGTAGAGCTAATACACTCGCCAGCCAGTTACTTTGTCCTATCTCCTCTGATAACACCTTAACTTACTTACAGTACTAACAAAGCACCTGGAGAGGTCAGAAGTTCTCCTTAGGACTACATACATATGGAGTGTGCAAATATTCGGTATCATAAAAACATTTGTCGCATAAATGAATAAAATCTACATGTCAAACTGAATGTCATCCACGTACACTTGTGTACATAACGATGTGAAACATAGGCCCAAAGCGTACAGCAGAGAAATGAAAATGAAACTGAAAAGGAAAATGAAATGGAAAACTACCATACTACGATCGAACGATAAGTGTCTGTGAAAATGTTTACAAGGTTGTACACACAAAAATCCCACACATACATACATATGTATGTATGTATGTGCTTGTGTGTGTGTGCAAAGATATTGTGGTATTGTCAGACAAAATGACGCCCATTCATACCGTAAAATGTCTAATACTTGTGGATTTATACACTTTTAAGGACGCGTCGTTATTGCCAATGTTGTCATTCCTGCTCTTACACTTCATCCCACATTGCAGGAGTCAAAAGACACACAACAAACATAAGCAGCAATCGAATAGCTATGTTCGACATGGTTTCACACTACAGCGATATTGTATTGCTTACATATTTAACGCTGCCGACAGAGCCGTTGCATTAATATATGACTATAACAATGTGCTGTGCCGTAACATTTGGTACATTTGACTTCCCTAGGGTGGTGGGAGCAAATTTTATTATATATATTAAGCATTATAGAAAGTCTATCAAATTTTACCTTAAGAAGTGGTGATAGGGGCTAGGTATGTTTGGGGAAAATGTTGAGGGTCTACTACGGGGCAGTTTTGGCCCTTTCATTTATAGAAAAATATAAAAAATATGCAAATGTATGGGGGCCACCTTAAGGGTTGCAGCGTGTTCTGAAAAATATTGGGGGCTGGTCATACATAGGGGACGATTTGGGGCAGTTATAGCGGTGGGAGCAAATTTTATAAAAATTTAGTTTGTGTATGGGAGCTCCATTATTGAGTGGAGATAGGGGATATGTAAGTTTGGGGAAAATGTTGGGGAGAGAAAATTAATGGGGATCTATCATAAAGGATGATTTTTTAAAAGCTATAGGAAAGTTAAAAAAACACATAAAATTCAGAAAAATGCATGAACTCTTTATTTGAGTCGATAGTACAGTCCATATAATTTAATGTTTGAAGATTATTTCATGCAAATGTTGACATTGACTGCGCCTCAAGTGGTTCATCCGCTTAGTCCAATTTTGGCATTTCCACGTTTTTGAGTAACAGAGGCTCAATTGCTGCGAACGGCGACGAATCTATAATTGATGGTCATCATTAACACTGGTCGATACAGCCGCGATATTTTCTTCAGTTGGCACTCTACGTGAGCGTGTTGGTGGTTTAATGTCCAACAATGTAAATTTGGTGCGAAACCTGGTCACAATAGCCCGAATAGCCGCTTCAGTGGGTCGATTAAACTGAACATAAAATGGAAGCGCGCTATGAAATTTCTTAACAGAGCACGCATTTTGATAATAAAATTCAATAATTTGCAAGCGTTGTTCGTTTGTAAGACGAAGATGTTTGACAGTGAAACAAAACACGAAACGTGCGTCAGCTGTTTAAACCAGTGTTGCCAAAAAGATAATAGCTAAAAAATCACCCTTTACATTACATGCCTTCCCTTTAGGGATGAATAGGGGACAGTTGTGGGCCTTTCATTAATAAACAAGTAAGGAAGGTTAAAGTCGGGCGTGCCCAACTATATGATACCCTACAACTAGTCAATATACCCTGTGGTGTAGGGTATAAGAAGGTCGTTACATTTGAACCTGGTATATATATACTACAAATTTCATACTTTTATCTGTATTTGTAAGAAAATTTGAACACAAACTTTGAATGGGAGCTACATATATAAAAATGTGAACCGATCTAACACATGTTTAGCAAAGGTTTCCTGAAATATAAGACGCTTTCCCAAATTTGATGAAATTTTGCCATGGATGTTTGCCCAATTTTAAGCAAATCTGTTCAAATATGCTATTTTTAGAGCGGAAATAATCAATTCAGTGTCGAAATTTGTATTGGAGCTATACATATATATATATATATATATATATCTGATCCGATCTCGCCCATTTTTACCAGAGCTGTTTCTAGTTGAAATATAAGTTGTTTCGCTAATTCATTCAGATCTGTTAAAATATGTGTTTTTTAGAGCGGAAAGAGTCAAATCGGAGGATTTGTATGGGAGCGATATATAAATCTGAACCGATGTGACCCACTCTCGCCATAGATGTTTGTAGTTGAAATATGAGCTGCTTTGCCAAATTTTAAGCAAGTCTGCTCAAATATGCTATTACTAAAGCGGAAATAATCAATTCAGTGTATTGGAGCTATATATATTAGAGCGTACCAGGTTACAAGTAAAAAAAAAAAGTTCGCCGTACACCTTCGAATATGAAGTATTATTGAAAGGTAGTTTCAACAAAATTTTTTTTATTTTTTTATGCCGAACGTAGGGGTCGCGCTTTTACATTTTTCTATATAACTTCTGCATTTATAAACGGATTTTAAAGTGTGATACATCGATGTTTTTGTCTCGACGAGGCCGATTTTTTTTGAAAATCGACATACTTCCTTAGGAAGAGTTTCATGATTTTATGCGAGCTTTAATTTTCTGATATTAGAGTGGTACATTAGGGTAGTAGCAACTGAGATATGATGGGTAAGTACCAGAAGGGGGTGCTTGAGCTCAATGACTTCAAAGACAAAAAAATCGGCCTCGTCGAGACAGAAAATTCGATGTATCACACTTTAAAATCCGTTTATAAATGCAGAAGTTATATAGAAAAATGTAAAAGCGCGACCCCTACGTTCGGCATAAAACATAAAAAAAATTTTTTTGAAACTACCTTTCAATAATACTTCATATTCGAAGGTGTACGGCGAACTTTTTTTTGAGGTACGCCCTTATATATATATATATATCTGAACCTATCTGGCCCATTTTTACCAGAGTTGTTTCTAGTTGAAATATAAGTAGTTTTGCCAAATTTGAAGAAAATCTGCTAAAATATGTGGTTTCTAGAGAGGAAAGAGTCAAATCATAGGAGACATTTGTAGGGGAGCTATATATAAATCTGAACCGATCTGGTCTATTTTTACCAGAGCTATTTCTAGTTAAAATGTATGACATTTTGCTAAATTTGAAGAAAATCTGTTGAAATATGTGGTTTCTATAGCGGAAAAAGTAAAATCTGAAGCAAAGTTTGTATGGGAGGAATATCTAAATCTGAACCGATTTGCTTCAAAGTAAATAGCGTTCGTCCTTATCCCATAAAACTTCGTTGTGCAAAGTTTCATTTAGGTCTAAAAACAATTGCGACCTGGACTTTGATTACAAGAATAGATGGACAGACGGACATCGCTAAATCGACTCAAAAAGTCATTCCATAATAGATATAATAAGCGATGGGACTATCTCGTTTCCTTTTGGGTGTTACAAACAAATGCACAAAGATATTATACCCTGTGGTGTAGGGTATAACAAATTATAAGAAATTAAAAAAATGTGTGGTGACCACCTTAAGGATTGAAGATAAAGGGTAGGTACGTTTTTAGAAAATATTGGGGGTTAGTCGTACATTTCACTCCCATAGGAGCCTCCCATAGGACCCTCAGAGTGGTGGGAGTAAATTTTATAAAAAATAGTTTTTGTATGGGAGCCCCATTAAGGAGTGGGGATGGGGGTTAAGTTTGTTCTGAAAAAATGTTGAGAAGGGAAAATTAGTGGAGGTCGGTCTTACATTTAACCCAGCTAGGGGCGACTCCGGGGCATTTTCGGGCCGTACTGTCATAACAAAAATTATAAAAAAACGTATGGGGAACACCTTAAGCGTTGAAGATAGAAGGAAATGCGAAGGTTAAACAAATATTGGAGGTCGGTCATACATTTGACTCCACTAAGAGCGGTTGGAACAATTTTTATAAAAATATAATTTTTGTATGGGAGCCCCACTAACGAGCGGAGATAGGTTATATGTGTGATCGAAAAAATGTTTACATTTAACACCTGTGAGGTTGACTCCGAGACAGTTTTGCGTCTTTTTGTGTATTTTTACACCTTTTCCCTCACTTTCGACCACGACGAACGCCAACGTACACTTACCTCACCGCCCCTATTTTTGGCTCAAGATTTTTTTCCGAACCTCACAAATCTAGGTTTTCGGTTCTAGCTTATCAAAATCGAAAAGTTTTGCACTATTCCACCCCTTATGTTGAGTAGATTTTTACAGAATAAACTTACAGTCCTCGGACCAGCTGAATTTCTCTTTGCAGTGGGTCAAAGTTTTCATTTTTGGTCGCAGGGACTAAGTGAAAAAATGTTGTAGGTTAATGTATGAGAAAACTCTTATTGTCAGAGGTATATTGCAGAATTTTATTATTATGGCAGATCTTAACTCCCCTATCTTTAAGGGTCAATTTGACACTTTCAATGAGAAAATAAAAAAATCCTTTCAAAAAAGGCATTTAAGGATAAAATTGTTCTACGAAAATATTGCAATTGCATTTATTTCAATTTTCTCTATCTGGGTTTGTTAATATATTCAAATACTTCCAAAAATGTTTTGGTATTATCTATGAGTTAAAAATTTACGCGGGCCATTCTGAAGACGTTTTCCACAAATAAAGAGAGGAGCTAAAGCGTTAAGATATTCCTCGTAAAATTATAAATCTTACACTTTTTTTCTGGGTATAATGCTCCGACCAAAGAAACTCAAACTCAGACCCGCTGGACTATAATTTTATTCTACAAAAATGTTCTACTGAATATGCTCTTTCAGAATTATAAGGTAAATATGTGCAATAAATATATTAATTCGCTAGCAGTTTTTGTTTCAATTTGTTTGTTATGGGAAGTAAAATAATTTACTTTAATAAAGTTCGATTGTTTTATTCTAAAAAAAGGAAGAAATAAATTTCTATCTTGTAATTTGCATTTTGACGATCCTGGATCACGAAAAATTCCAAAAAACCGTTTCCCGGGAAATAAAAAGTACGGGAAAATGCAAACTCTAAATATAATGAATTATTCATTTTTTTTTCGAATTTTTTGGTCCACTTCTGAAAACCACAAAAATATGTATTTGTTAGCAATTAGAAACATTACAAACAGTTTTTGAATAGTAATATCCCTCAAAAATATCATGTCCTTTAAACGCGAGCTCGAACAGAAAATAAAAAATGCATATAGTTTTGCTTTGATTGATCTCTACTGTCACAATTTTATAGAGGCCCAAAATTAGTGACGCTCGGAGACAGTTTTTAAGTCTCCTGTTTTAGTACATCTACCACTTCGTAGCGTAGGGTGCATGTAGACGAAAACGACAAAGAAAATTATTTTTGTACCGAACATAATATGCATTCATTGTTTTCATAACCTTATGATGTCTGATTTCATAGTTATTGTGTGTTGTTTGTTGTTATTATTATATACTTCGGAATGTATAAATGTACGTATGTATGCATGGATGTATGTATTCGTTATAGGGAACATCATAAACAAATGGCATGCGGTTGTGTTGTTGTTGCTGCTTTCGTTTGTTCGAACTTTATTTGTATCTGTGGATATCGGGACGTTCGTATGTGGGTGCGAGAGTGTGAATTTACGCCATTGATTTGAACATTTCGGTGTATTTCTGTAGGTGATTGTTCTAAGTGGAGGAGGCGGTGATGGTGTTGCCAAAGGGTTATACCAATTGGGTACTTAATAACAAAATAAAATCTCAAAATATTTACATACTTGCCGTATATATAGATTAGAAAAAACATCTGTAGCCGATACGAAACTGTACAAAGAACTTTGTTTTTGAAAGTAGAGTTTGCATTTAATTCGACCCTTTCAAGATCTAAAAGCTGGTTCACAGGATTTTGTTTGAAAATAATATATTGCGCTTCAATCTGATATCCCTTTGATTTGTATGCACGTGTGTTATTGGCAAATATTATGCAGGGTTACGAATACCGAATAAGGTCAATATGGTATTCATAACAAATATTGGTAAAACTACAATTTGTTTTTGTCGTTTCCTTCCTCCCAGTGTTTGTGTTGGGGTCTATGTGCGAGCGTATATGTTTGTGTTTTGTTGTTATTGTATATTTCATTTTCAGTTCGAGATATCTTAGTCCTCTTGCTTTTGTTATTGCCGTTGTTGTTATTTTTTGTGTGCGAATAAAACAATAATTGACAGCAAATCGAGAGAAATATTCACCCGTGACAAAACAAAATACGCACACACCCTCAGATAATGGTTCCATGTGTGTGTGCGTATATAAATTGTTTTAAGTGGTTTTCGAGACATTTTCTATGGCATTTGTTAATAAATTATTGATTGTTTCAAGTAAGACCACACCGAAGTGAACATCCATACACACATTCAAACACATAACATTCAGACTTATCGGTGCTGCTGCTGCCAAACTGCTGACAGTCACACATACACCTGCACACATAGCCAATGACACACAAGTCACTTCATTTCATTTTTGGTTTTGCTTTCGTATTTATTCTTTGCACATTTGACATTAATTGACAGTTATGAAATGAAAATGAAGTAGTAATGATAAATTCTTCTATCAATATCCGAAGGTGTGGTGAAAACTATCCAGCAAAAAAAGCACATCCTTACACAAGTAAGGGCAAAATCAAATCAAATAAATCAGTTGAGGCAACTTTCATTCACAAGAGCACATCCTCTCCAAAGGTGATTCTGAGATTATTGGCAATACTCAGCCTGAGTTATTACAATACAACGTGAATTATTTATGACTAGCAAATACCCGCTACTTCGTATGCGGTGTAAGGATATTTATTTCAGGGTAAATCGCTTGTTAATGCTCACAAAATTTGAAAACATGCTTTATGTTTCCCAACAACGAATTCCCACCAAATTCTCGATTCCAGATCCTACATAGCTGGATGAATTTATACACCGAATTTTTGTCCCCCTTGTACAAATTAAACAAAAAATAATTTATATTGTGCCATCAATTTATACGCAGTCAAGTGATTAATTTAAATTGAAACATTTTTCATAAAAAATCCGAGATAATTATACCCTCACTCTACGGAGTAGATATATATGCATTTGGGATAGAAAAAAGTGTAACTCAGAGTGATTTAATACCCTAAGTATGTAATAAATCCCTTTCACGTCCGTCTGTCTGTCTGGCTTGCTGGTGTACACGATAACTCTCGAAGGGAGTTAAGTAATTTATTCAAACTATAAACAAAGTATTATTTTTCTCAGACTTAGTTTAAATTCGGAGATGGATGAAATTGATATACCCGTTATGGTACCCCCACACATACAGTCCATATTCCCAGTAAAATATTCGGAACCAGTTGTATTTTGATATTTGATAAAGTTTTTATAATCACTTAGAGTGTACGAAATATGCATGAATTTGCAGTGTTCCTTTTTGCCACACAAATTGCCAATTCATACGTAAAATTAAATATTTTATAAATTCTATACGGATGATCGGAATCTTTGCCACCATCGCTGCACACACCTTTGGTCAACATAAAACTGATAAAACTTCCATATGGATAGTCAAAATCAGTTGCCATTTTAGATTTAAAAATGTTTTTATAATCACTTTAAACCTATAAAATTTGTATGCTTTGGCACGCTTTTTGTCAAATTAAATTCTTTACATATAACTTCTATACTTCTATTCTATTGCAATATTTTGGTAGGTACTATTTGTATCCGTTTTTATGTGGGTGCCATTTTTACCACTTTTTGTGCCGCCCTTAAACGTACACATTTAGAAATATTATTTTATGTTGCGCATCTACTTACTAGGAGAAATGTATTCACCAAATTTCTAACATTCTTTTCATATTCCAGCTAAAAACTTTGATTAGTACCATCTTTATCCCAATTTCCCCAATTTGGTCTATTCGATTTTTATCACTTTTTTTCCGCTTCCACCTTTAAAGTACACATTTTGATGCAATACTTCTGTATTGTACGTCAGAGTAATATATACCTTATATGATACATTGGCGGGTATCATTTTAATCGCTTGTTGTTCCGAATTCTACTTAAAAGTATACATTTACAAATTAGGTGATGCTGCGCGTATACACCGTCAGAGGAATATACACACCGAGTTTCACAATTCTAGCTTCAGCCGTGGTACAAATTTAATCTCATTTAATTCCCTTGAAAGTAAAAATTTCGAAAAATTCTTTCTTATCAGTGCTCTGCGCTATAAAACGAATATACATTATTTCATTATTGTAGTGTCAACCGTGTTCTTGGTACCTTTTTTATCCCCGTTTTCCCGTTTACTCTTTAAAAGTACGAATTTCGAAAAATTCCTTCAATTTGCGTTTGTAAGCATTTTCAGGGATGCAGACATCGAATTTCATGATTCCAGCTCCGTCTGTTTCATTGGTACCATTTTGTATCCCTTTCTACCCAGTTTCACTCACAAAAAGTACGCAATTTTGATAAATTGTTCTCTTGGTCGCATTCGTGCTGTAATGTAATGCCCGTTCCGAATTTCATGATTCTAGGACCACTTGTTTGGTCCGGGCTGTGGTATAATTTGTATCCCATTTAATCCCATAAAATTACAAATTTCGAAAAATGCCTTCCTATCAGTGGCTTGTGCTGTAAAATGAATATACATACCAAATTTCATTATTGTAGCGTCATCCGTGTTGTTGGTACCTATTTTATCCCCTTTTCCCTTTAAAAGTGCAAATTTCGAAAAATTCCTTAATTTTGCGATTCTAAACATTTTGAGGGATGTACACACCGAATTTTATGGTTTCAGCTCCTTCCATTTAATTGGTACTATTCTTATCGCTTTTTACCCGATTTCACTCCCAAAAAGTACGAATTTAAAAAAAAAAAAATTCTTGGGCGCGTTGAAGCTATAAAGGATTTTTCTTACCAAATTTCAAGATTTTAGTCCCAGCCGTTTGGTCATTGCGGTGGTACAATTTGTATCCCTCTTTAACCCATTTTACCCCTTAAAAGTACGAATTACGAAAAACTCCGTTCAAATCTGATCTCTTCGCTGTAAGAGAAATGTACATACCAAATGTCATGATTCTAGCTTCAGCCATGATGTTGGTACAATTTTTGTCCCATTTGACCCCCCAAAGATACGAATTTTTCAAATAACATTTTTGGGATGTCTTCATGCTGCTATTTTTATCCCTTTCTACCCGATTACACCCCAAAAAGTTCCAATTACGAAAAAATCCCTTCAAGTCTGATATGTACGCTGTAAGAGATATGTACACACCAAATATTATGATTCCAGCTTCAGCCCTATTGTTGGTACCATTTTTAAAAGTAGGAATTTCGAAAAATCCCGTCTTATCACACCTCTACACCGTAAGAGAAATGTACACACCAAATTTCATGATTCTAGCTTTAGCCGTTTGGTCTGGGGAGTGATCAGTCAGTCAGTCACTCAATCACGCAACTCTGTTATATATACAGATGAAATTATGTTGGTTTGATTTTAACCATTGTTACCTTTGTCACTATAACACTGTCCAGGCAAAAAGTACCTTTAGAAAAACTCGCGTCACTTGTTATCATATAGAGAATTCCAAAATATTTTTTGACATATGATTGCTGACAAAATAGAGAATATACATATGTGACAGAATAGTTTCAGAAACCCAGATGGAGAAAGTCGAAATAAAGAGCCGCATCCGTAGGAAATCGGTTCAGATATAGCCTCCATACAAATATCTCTATAATTTACACTATTACTGCTCTAGAATACAGATTTTATATGGGATCATGACAAAATTGTCAGGATCGTTTTATATTTGAACTAGAAACTGCTAACGGGAAAGTGGACCACGTGGGTCCATGTTGTGATATAGCCCCCATACAAATGTACCCTCGATTTACAATATTACTGCTCTAAAAATGCACATTTAACATGGGATCTTGATCAAATTTCCAACACAGTTTTACACTTAGACTAGAAACACCTATTTTGAAAGCCAGTTATATAGGTCAATGTTTTGGTTTAGCCCCTATACAAATGCGCCCCCAGTTCACGCTATTATCGCTCTAGAAACCAATTGATAAAATTTGCAGATCATGTTAAATTTCAATAAATAATACTCACTTTGAATGTGATCAATAAGGGCCCAATTTTTAATGTAGCGCCCTTACAAATGGCCCTCATTTTTATTATTATCCCTCTAGGACATACATCTTACATCGGAAGTTTTTCAAATTTCGCAGATTAAATTATATTTCAACTAAGAATACATAGTATGAATTTCCATACTTTGGTATAACACAAATGGGGCCCCCATTCTACACTATTGCAGCTCGATAACCTACATCTTCCATCGGATCTTGATCAACTTTTGCAGATCATGATATATTTCAACTAGGAATACCTAGGAATGAGAACTATATAGGTCCATGTTTTGGCACAGACCCCAAGTGTTTTTATAGGTCCCTTTCAAATGTCCTTCTGATTCATTTTATTACCGTTCTATAATCTGTATTTGTCATTGGATGTTGATACATTTTTGCAGATCATGTTATATTTACTGTACTCGGAATATCTGCAGGAAAATTGGATCAAATACCATAATATTTACCGTCATCGTTAAATTTGACCAAAAGTTATATATTATTATTATATGAACTTTATAATTTATATTACTGTATAATTTATATGAACTATATAAAATTGTTCCCATGAAACACATGAGTTTAGTCAAAAATTGGGAAGGATATATGTATGTGGGTTACATGAAAACAGGGTCCTACACACATGGACCAACACATGTGACTCATTTTCATAGATATTCCGAAATGAAATTTTATATTGTTGTTGCGGTACGATTTTTAGCTGCGATTGTTTTGAAAGTCTGTGTATGTATTCTTCTCATAAAAATATTGTATACGTATTTTTGAAAAACATTTAGTTTTTTCAAGAGTTATGAATAATTTAACAATGAAAAAATTATTACTTTATCAAACTGATGTGTTCATTTTAATGTGACCTTGTTTTGAAGGTAATTTGAATTGGTACATTATTGCCGGGTTAGATTTTTTTTAAGGTTTTAAAATATAAAATTCTTTTATTTTGATTTTCGAAATGATTACATTAATCCATTATTTCTTTTAGTGACTGTGTGAATTTGGAAGTGGTGAAATGATGGCTTCTATTTTTTGATTTTTTTTTGCAAAATCAACCACAATTTCGGTGAAAAATCATCAGAAAGTTATTTTTTCCAATGTGTCATAAACACAATGTAAAAAACAATGACGTAGAACATAAAGAAAATTTTAAAAATATTTTGAGGGAGAAATGGAATGGTATCAATCAAACTGCTGAAGCTAGAATAATGAAAATCGGTGTATTTTGCTATATACGTACCGACTAAATAACTGCAGTTAGAATCATAAAATTCGGAGCGTACATTCCTCTGAATGTGTAGATACATATATATATATAAAGGCATATTATTTTTTGAAATTTGTACTTTTAGAGAAAACATGCCGAAAGGAGATACTGATGGTACCAATCAAATGGCTGCAGCTGGAATCATGAAATTCGATTCAAACTAGTACCAAGTAAATGGATTTTCGATATTCATACTTTTTGAATAAAAATGGAACCAATCAATCGGCTGCAGCTGGAATGAAGTTCGATGTGGGTGCTCCTCTGATCGTGCGGAAGGTTGGAATTGATACCTACTAATGGAAATACCACCAATAATCCCTAATGTTTACGGTATTGCTTACTTTTTTGAAGTTTATTGCCTTTTTGAACATACGTGAATTATATTGATATATATGATAGTATTTGACTATCGCGGTAAAAAAATGTCGACAGGGTCTTTAATTAAACAATTTAAATCTAAATTATGAAAACATCACATTTTATCTAACAAATATATCAATTTGCAAAATATGTCACTTCTATATGAAGTTGACAGGATCTAATCTACCGGTAATACTGCGGGATGCACACCATGGTGGATATAATATAAGATTCGGCTCGGTCGAACTTAAAGCCTTTTTACTTGCTCATACTTCTCAATTTTTTTGGAAGATTTTGCATTTATTTGTCAAATTGTTTAAATTGAGAGATTTTTCTTCGGCCGACTTTTTATTATTTTTTTTTACTTTTTTCTTATTCCAGAGATATTACGAATGAATATCGATAGAATAAACATTTATCGATGATTGTATTTAACAGAGTTTATATCAATTTGATATTATCAAATTATTTGTGAATTGAACACTGGTGGCGTATGTGTTATTTTTAGTGAGGATTGTGTTATTCATTCGCGTTATTACACCACGCAACAATAAAATTAAAAATGTTGTGTCTGAGGCATAAAAAAGTATTTTTATGTGGACTGAGGCATACTGATTCATAAACTAAACACAAACAAACTTATGGATTATTTTTATTTAATATTTCAGGTTTCGGACGCATTTTTTATTTTTCACTATGAAACTTGCTACTTTCTACCACTCTATAGCTGAAGTGGGGATTATAACCACACTCTCTATGGATTAAATGAGCCTAGCTGTTTGTTTATTTACCGTTATATACCACTAAAGTTTTCCTCGTTTCGCTACCAAATAATTTTCACACGGACCTCGCCGTTTACGCTTACGTTTCTTTTCATAAAGTGCCCCAAATAGAAATGATCGTAAATTCAACTGCCAATTACGGCGTGAGGACAGAGTTGTTGTTGTGTGAATGAAATGCTCGGTAAATGGACAAAAATGCGGTCCTTTTATATTCATTCATTTCAATTAATTTGCGTTTATGAACCCGATGTGGTCTCTGAAAGACATGAAATCAGTTCATATTTTCTTTATGAAGGACACAACAATGCACAAAGTAGATTATATTAATAAACTTTTTGGCAGTTGTCTTCATCAAAAGTACTAAATTCTGGTTTCAACGGAAGAAAGAAGATTCGCTATAATGAGGATGGAATGCATTCGAACAACACTTTGTGGCAAGACTGTTCCGATAGTAGAGTTATTGACTCGACTCTGTTGCTAAAGTTATTATTTGAGATATATATTTATATGAATATAAATACAATTTGGTTGGTTGAAATACATTGGGGCTTTGGTCTAATTAGCATATGCTGTGTGAAGACTCCAATTAGAAAGATGGGTGCAACGATAGATATTTAATACTCTAAATTAGGGTTTCTGGCTTTGGATTACCTTTGAGAAGATTTAACCATGTCTCCGTCAGTCCTCCTGACCATTTATTTTTGTAGTCAAAATTATTATTTTATGGTCGCAATTATTGTTTGATCGCAGTAACACTTTGCACAAGCGATATTTGCAGCTCATACATAGGTATAGCTCCCATAAAAACCGATTTGACTTTTTTCGTCTAAAAATAGGTTCACATTTTGTTGTAGTCCCCATACATATATGCCCAACACTCAGAAAAAAGTACACCCTATAATGAGTTTAAATGAACTAAAATTTAGCAACATTGAACTTCGTATAACGCTAAAACAATATTTCCTCATATCAAGTTCAGACTTTTCCTTGAGAGTAGTACATGCATTGATTCTAGCTCAATTTTTTTTTCCTTGAACCAACACTCAGGGGATGTCCCCTATAAATGCAGTGCATTGCGTTGGTAGAAGGAAGATAAGGTATTGGAAGTAGGAAAGAGGGAGTAGTGTCTGTTGACATCTGCTTTGAATCTCTGAATGTCGTAATTGGAGGGAAAGATATTTGCCGGAAGTCGATTCCACATACGGATAGTACGGGCGAAGAACGAATTTATTCTGTAATGTGCAGTGCGGCCGGTTGTCCAATCGACAACAAATGGGTGAGCGTTCCTGGAGAGTCGCGTATCTCTACCGAACGTTCTCACGGGCGGTATAAGATCACGAATTTCCGAAGAACAAACACCATGAAAGTATCGATAGAACAATGACACACAACCAACATTACGACGGTGTTCAAGGGAGACAATAGAATTGGATATCCTACCATCACCTATCAACACCATCGCCCTCCTCTGGACACGGTCAATTAGCTCCAGTGATGAAGCTGGAGCACCCGACCATATATGGGAGTTGTATTCCATCTTTGGTCTGATGTAGGTAGCGTAGATATTGAGAAGATCAGAGGGTGTGAAATATTTCTTACATCTTTTTAAAAAGCCTAAACATTTGAAGGCATCTTTCGACACATCAAATACATGTTTTGTCCAACGAACATCACATTGTATTTTTATGCCAAGAACAACGAGAGCATCCGATTGCTCAATATCTACACCGTTCATTAAAATCGACGACACCGTTGGATCAGTGAATCGTTTGTGAGACAACAAGGAGCACTGGGTCTTACGTGCATTAAAATCTACTCTATTCTCTCGACCCCATTCAGAAAATTTTTGGCGACTTGGTCTATGATCGAATGAGTATGAATGACAGAGGTTGCTGTCATCCGCGAATGAGTATATTGGATTCACAGTCCGATCCAAGAGGTCGTCGATGAAAATAAGAAAAAGGAGGGGGAAAGGACAGAGCCCTGTGGTACTCCTGCGGTTAACCTATGCTCGTCGGATGAGAACACATCTACAACAACACGAATAGTGCGATCTCTGAGGAAGCTCGATATAAGTCGAGAGAAGTCACTACCAACACCAAAAGCGATAAGCTTTGATATGAGTGCGCCGTGCCAAACTCTATCAAAGGCCTTGGAGATATCTAGAGCAACGACATTACTCTCACCAAGCTTGTGAATAGATCGATTCCATTTTTCGGATAGCAGTGTCATCAGGTCTCCCGTAGATCGATTCCTACGGAAGCCATACTGTCGATCATTAAGTAAGTCATTAGTTCCTAAATACCTCACAAGATGGTGGTTAACCATACTCTCCATAACCTTCGAAAGCGCTGAGCAAATCGCGATCGGTCGATAGTTAGCAGGATTATTAGTCTCACCTTTTTTAGGGATGGGCTGGATGTTCGCAATCTTCCAACGCGCTTTTTCCTAAAACATAGTAAACTTTTAATAAATCTAAGTACAATTTTACTGAAATTTTCCTAAAACTAAGTACATTTTTACTCAAATCAGGTGAATATTTACATAAACTGAGAGCAATTTTGCTTAATTTTCCTTCAAAAGAAGTAAATTTTTACTTAAATGAGAAAATTTTGCTTGATACAAGGAAAAAAGTGAACTTAAAATAAAAATAATTCAAACAGATGCTTCTGCTTATTGTACCTCACACACAATTGTCTCTATCCTTGGTGATATTAAATGCTTTATAACTCATTTAACTTTACCGGTGCCGGAAATCCATTATGACTTTATATTTTATCATGTTTTTAAAATTATTGACAAATATGGAAGCTGTGTCCAATTGGCACAAACTCTAGTACCTCCCAAAAACATACTCCGGCGATAAGCAAAATGTAAGTCCTTCCATACACATGTTCTCTGAGAGTGAGAGTATACATATAAAGAGTGATTTTTTTGAGGTTAGGATTTTCATGCATTAGTATTTGACAGATCACGTGGGATTTCAGACATGGTGTCAAAGAGAAAGATGCTCAGTATGCTTTGACATTTCATCATGAATAGACTTACTAACGAGCAACGCTTGCAAATCATTGAATTTTATTACCAAAATCAGTGTTCGGTTCGAAATGTGTTTCGCGCTTTACGTCCGATTTATGGTCTACATAATCGACCAAGTGAGCAAACAATTAATGCGATTGTGACCACGAATGCGTACAGTGCGTACAGAAGAGAATATTGCGTCTGTTTCTGAGCGTGTTGCTGAAGACCGTGAAATGTCGATTCGTCGCCGTTCGCAGCAATTGGGTTTGTGTTATTCGACCACATGGAAGATTTTACGCAAAGATCTTGGTGTAAAACCGTATAAAATACAGCTCGTGCAAGAACTGAAGCCAAACGATCTGCCACAACGTCGAATTTTCAGTGAATGGGCCCTAGAAAAGTTGGCAGAAAATCCGCTTTTTTATCGACAAATTTTGTTCAGCGATGAGGCTCATTTCTGGTTGAATGGCTACGTAAATAAACAAAATTGCCGCATTTGGAGTGAAGAGCAACCAGAAGCCGTTCAAGAACTGCCCATGCATCCCGAAAAATGCACTGTTTGGTGTGGTTTGTACGCTGGTGGAATCATTGGACCGTATTTTTTCAAAGATGCTGTTGGACGCAACGTTACGTTGAATGGCGATCGCTATCGTTCGATGCTAACAAACTTTTTGTTGCCAAAAATGGAAGAACTGAACTTGGTTGACATGTGGTTTCAACAAGATGGCGCTACATGCCACACAGCTCGCGATTCTATGGCCATTTTGAGGGAAAACTTCGGAGAACAATTCATCTCAAGAAATGGACCGGTAAGTTGGCCACCAAGATCATGCGATTTGACGCCTTTAGACTATTTTTTGTGGGGCTACGTCAAGTCTAAAGTCTACAGAAATAAGCCAGCAACTATTCCAGCTTTGGAAGACAACATTTCCGAAGAAATTCGGGCTATTCCGGCCGAAATGCTCGAAAAAGTTGCCCAAAATTGGACTTTCCGAATGGACCACCTAAGACGCAGCCGCGGTCAACATTTAAATGAAATTATCTTCAAAAAGTAAATGTCATGGACCAATCTAACGTTTCAAATAAAGAACCGATGAGATTTTGCAAATTTTATGCGTTTTTTTTAAAAAAAAAGTTATCAAGCTCTTAAAAAATCACCCTTTATTAGTCGGTTTAGACATTTTCTTACTTGTTGTTTGTGTATTAAGAACCAATGTCGCCAAACTCGCTGCAATTGTTGAACAAATGTTAAATTGTTGCTTTCTCTATCCAGGATTATGAAACTTCTGAACAAATATTCGCCATGAAGTCAGCAATCAAAAACATATTTTGATATTCTCAATATGATAACAAGTTTCGCGGGTTTTTCTAAAGATAATTTCACAAATTTTGTGAAAAATATTGGATTTCATTTATCCAATTTAGCCTGACAACTTGGGAAACAAAGCAACATAAACGAGTAAAAACGGCTTTAAGTTCTGCCGGGCCGAACTTTGTTTACCCTCCACCATGGACTGCATTCCCCAGAGGCTGTCGATTTCCGTAGAAGTGCAGAATTATTACAGGAAAATGTAATAAAATATTTTATTTTATTTTTTAATAAATATAATATTATTATTATTTCACCAAGCTTATAGGGCAAGAAACCAATACGTTTACACTATTTATATAGAAATAATACATCAGTCAAATTAAAAAATAAATCTATATATATAAAAGAGTTGCGTGATTGAGTGACTGACTGACTGACTGATCACTCCCCAGACCAAACGGCTAGAGCTAGAATCATGAAATTTGGTGTGCACTTTTCTCTTACAGTGTAGAGGTGTGATAAGATGGGATTTTTGAAATTCGTACTTTTAAGGGTAAAAAGGAGTAAATAGGGATAAAAATTGTACCACCGCAATGACCAAACGGCTGGGACTAGAATCTTGAAATTTGGTATAAAAATTCCTCAACGCGCCCAAGAAAATATTTTTCAAAAGTCGAACTTTTTGGGGGTGCAATCGGGTAAAAAGGGATACAAATAGTACCACCGCAATGACCAAAGGGCTGAGCCAAGAATCTTGAAATTTGGTACGGATATTCCTCTTGCGGCATGAAGACATCCCAAAAAGAGCCATTTTAAAAATTCGTACTTTTGGGGGGTTAAATGGGACAAAAATGGTACATACAACATGGTTGAAGCTAGAAAAATCGGGTAAAAAGGGATAAAAATAGTACCAATAAAATGGATGGAGCTGAAACCATAAAATTGAAACTCTCAAAATGTCTAGAATCGCAAAATGAAGGAATTTTTCGAAATTTGTACTTTTAAAGGGAAAAGGGGATAAAAAAGGTACCAACAACACGGATGACGCTACAATAATGAAATTCGGTGTGTATATTCGCTTTACAGCGCACATCACTGATAAGAAGACATTTTTCGAAATTTGTAATTTTAAGGGATTAAATGGGGTAAAAATTTTACCACAGCCCCGACCAAACAACTGGCCTAGAATCATGAAATTCAGAACGGACATTACTTTTACAGCACGAATGCGACTAAGAAAATATTTTTCAAAATTCGTACTTTTTGTGAGTGAAATTGGGCAGAAAGGGAAACAAAATGGTACCAATCAAACAGAGAGCTCGAATCATGAAATTCGGCGTGAACATCCCTGAAAATGCAAATTGAAGGAGTTTTTCGAAATTCCTACTTTTAAAGGGTAAACGAGAAAAGCGGGATAAAAAAGGTGCCAACAACATGGATGACCCTACAATAATAAAATTCGGTGCGCATATTCGTCTTACAGTGTAGATGAGTAATAACAAGGAATTTTCCGATATTTGTATTTTAAGGGATTAAATGGCTTAAAAATTGTACCAAAAGACTGGGCCTAGAATCTTGAAAATTGGAACGCATATGACTCTTATAACGCGTATACGACCACGAAAATATTCTTCATAAATTTAAACTCTTAGGTGAGAAATTGGGTAAAAACGGATGACAGCGGTACCAATCACGAAATTCGGTTTGTACATGCATAGAAACACAAAATATATATATTTTTCGAAATTGGTACCTTTTTATATTCCTATGGTATCAACAACACGGCTGAAACTATAATCGTGAAATTCGGTGTGTATATTCCTCTGACAGTGTAGACGCGAAACATTAACTGATTTTCAATACTCATACTTTTAAAGAGTGATTTTTTTGAGGTTAGGATTTTCATGCATTAGTATTTGACAGATCACGTGGGATTTCAGACATGGTGTCAAAGAGAAAGATGCTCAGTATGCTTTGACATTTCATCATGAATAGACTTACTAACGAGCAACGCTTGCAAATCATTGAATTTTATTACCAAAATCAGTGTTCGGTTCGAAATGTGTTTCGCGCTTTACGTCCGATTTATGGTCTACATAATCGACCAAGTGAGCAAACAATTAATGCGATTGTGACCAAGTTTCGCACTCAGTTTACTTTATTGGACATTAAACCAACCACACGAATGCGTACAGTGCGTACAGAAGAGAATATTGCGTCTGTTTCTGAGAGTGTTGCTGAAGACCGTGAAATGTCGATTCGTCGCCGTTCGCAGCAATTGGGTTTGTGTTATTCGACCACATGGAAGATTTTACGCAAAGATCTTGGTGTAAAACCGTATAAAATACAGCTCGTGCAAGAACTGAAGCCAAACGATCTGCCACAACGTCGAATTTTCAGTGAATGGGCCCTAGAAAAGTTGGCAGAAAATCCGCTTTTTTATCGACAAATTTTGTTCAGCGATGAGGCTCATTTCTGGTTGAATGGCTACGTAAATAAACAAAATTGCCGCATTTGGAGTGAAGAGCAACCAGAAGCCGTTCAAGAACTGCCCATGCATCCCGAAAAATGCACTGTTTGGTGTGGTTTGTACGCTGGTGGAATCATTGGACCGTATTTTTTCAAAGATGCTGTTGGACGCAACGTTACGGTGAATGGCGATCGCTATCGTTCGATGCTAACAAACTTTTTGTTGCCAAAAATGGAAGAACTGAACTTGGTTGACATGTGGTTTCAACAAGATGGCGCTACATGCCACACAGCTCGCGATTCTATGGCCATTTTGAGGGAAAACTTCGGAGAACAATTCATCTCAAGAAATGGACCGGTAAGTTGGCCACCAAGATCATGCGATTTGACGCCTTTAGACTATTTTTTGTGGGGCTACGTCAAGTCTAAAGTCTACAGAAATAAGCCAGCAACTATTCCAGCTTTGGAAGACAACATTTCCGAAGAAATTCGGGCTATTCCGGCCGAAATGCTCGAAAAAGTTGCCCAAAATTGGACTTTCCGAATGGACCACCTAAGACGCAGCCGCGGTCAACATTTAAATGAAATTATCTTCAAAAAGTAAATGTCATGGACCAATCTAACGTTTCAAATAAAGAACCGATGAGATTTTGCAAATTTTATGCGTTTTTTTTTTAAAAAAGTTATCAAGCTCTTAAAAAATCACCCTTTAAGTAGAAATTGGGAAAAAAGCGATTAAAATGGATACTGCAATACAATTAGAAATGGTACCAACCAAATTTGGGGATTTGGGATAAAGATAGTATCAACCAAAATGTTCAGTTAGAAAAAGAAAAGAAATTTGATGTGTACATTTCTCAGAGTACATAAATTAATTTTTCGAAATTTATATGTTTAAGGGCACAAGCGGCACAGAAAGAGTTATGTGTGAACATTATAGTCATTATCACCGGCAAAATAAAATATGGATACAAATTGTTTGTTCCATTTATAAGTTCAGATTTCAAGTCACGCACCGTTATATAAGTTGTGGTTTTAATTTTCACTTGGATAGGTACTACAAAGGGCGCGGAAAAGCATATAGAAACATTTGAAAATCTCGAATTGCACCTAATTTCAGTTATATCAGTTTTATTTTGACCAAGGCTTATGTCAATTTGCGTGGGAAGTATATAAGTTATATTAGGTTGAATTTTACGTACGGGTCGTTTGTTTTGGAATATGGACAATACGTGTGTGGGTACCATAAGGTGTATATCAATTTCCCCCATTTCCGAATTTAAACTAAGTTTTGGAAAATAAGTCATTTCCAGAATCATCGTGTATTCCAGCGAGCCAGACGGACGTGAAAGGGACTTGAGGACATTCTTATGGTTTTAAATCTCCCATTCAATGCGTTACTCTTTTTTTCTATCCCTAATAATATATACGCTCCTACTCTGTAGTGAGGGCATAATTTTCACAGCTTAAGAACGAAACGTCCAAATGATTTTCTACTTTACATGATTTTTTGTAGAAAAATTGTTTCCATTTTGTGCCTATATATTAAACTATTGACGTATAAATTGATTTTTTTAATTTGTACAAGGTGTTTAAATCGTAGCGAAAAGTAAGTGTAAATATAACTCTGAATAAGTAGCGGTTCTTCAAAAGTTGTTAGCGTTTACAAACGATTTACGCTGAAAGTGATATACTTACACTAAGGCAATTTCAAAATATAAAAAATACAGTTTGAATACCGATACCAAATACTGTCAATACCACACTATTTTTCCGTGTACTCCACGATAGTATTATGTCTTTATGCATTTGTTTGTAACACCCAAAAGGAAGCGAGATAGACCCATTGTTAATTATACTGATCGACTTAGAATCACTTTTTGAATCGATTTAGCAATGTCCGTCTGTCCATCTATTATTGTAATCAATTGTAACCAGAACCAACTGAAACTTTGCACAACGAAGTTTTTTGGGACAAGGACTAACGCTATTTAATATGAAGAAAATCGGTTCAGATTTAGATATACCCCCATACGAATTTCACTCCCGATTTGACTCTTTTCACTCTAGATACCACATATTCAACAGATTTTTTTCAAAGTTGCCAAAACATCTTATTTCAACTAGAAACACCTGCGGAAAAAATGTGTTAGATCGGTTCAGATTTATATATATAGCTCCCATACAAATTTCGCTCCCGATTTTTTCCGCTCTAGAAACAATATATTTTATCAGATTGTTTTCAAAATTGGCAAAACATTTTTTATTTCAACTAGAAATGTGTTTGATCGGTTTAGATTTATATATATATATATATCTGATCCAAATTTCGCTACCGATTTGATTTCAGATTTATATATATAGATCCCATACAAATTTCTCTACCGATTTGACTTTTTCCGCTCTAGAAACCACATATTTTAACAGATCTTCTTCAAATTTGGCAAATATCTTATGTTTCACTAGAAACACCCATCGCGAAAATGGGTCACATCGGTTCAGATTTATATATAGCTCCCATACAAATTTCGATCCTGGTTTAACCTCTTCCGCCCAGTAACCACGTTTTTCAGAGAATTTCTTCAAATTGAGCATAACACGTTATACTGTAAGAACCCATTCATGCCATGTTTGGATATACCTCCGATACAAATATTCTTCTCGATTTGACAAATTGGGCCAGGTCATATCAGCCTATGATTAGGAATGATACAAAAATCTTTCCCGATTTCACTTTTTACCGAATTGAATTCGGATAGAAAGTGGAGTGTATCATATAATCGGCCCAGCCCGACTTTAGCCTTTCCTTACTTGTTTTATTTATTTTTAAAAAATTACAAATTTTGAAATCCATTATCTCACGTACATAGTGCAAAAAACGAACTTCATGATTCTACCCATTTTCGTCGTAAACTTAAAAAATTACGAATTTGGAAAAATCGTTTAATTTTTCGAGTCTATGCAGTCAGGAGAATCTATACACCGAATTGCATGATTCTAGCTCCGGCCATTTGGTTGGTACAATTATTATCATTTTTCCCCCTTAAAAGTACGACTTTCGAAATTAGAGGGATGTACACGCCGAATTTCATCATTCTACCCGTGTAGAGGGTACCATTTCGATCCCTCTGCTCCCATTGTATCCTGTGAAAGTACGAATTTGAAAAAACCATCTTATTTTTCTTGTCTATGAAATCAGAGGAATGTATACTCCTAATTTCATGATTCTAGCTGCGGTCATTTGGTGGGTACTATTTTTATCCCTTTTTTTCATTTTCCCCCTTGAAAACACAAATTCGAATAGTTCTTTTATTTTACGTGTCTACGCAATCAGAGGAATGTATACATCGAATTTCATTATTCTAGTTGCAGCCGTTTGGTGGGTACCATTTTTATCCCTCTATTCCCAGTTTATCCCTTAAAAGTACGAATTTGGAAAAAACACTTTTAAAATATGTATCTACTCAATTAGAGGAATGTACACATCGATTTTCGTGTTTCTAGCTGCTGTCGTTTGATAGGTACCATTTTTATCCCTTTTTGTCTCATTTCAACCCCTACCAATAAGAATCACTTTATGATGCACGTTTTTGCTATAAGGGGAATGCGCGTACCAAATATCAAGCAAATATTAACTGTCAACCCTGAGGTTGACCGTCGATGACAATCGAAATATCGGAAAAGAATAAATAAATAAAACAATGGAAATTTATTTACAAATGGCATGGTGACATTTATTACTTGGCTTCAAGTGGCTTGGCAGCGACTTTTCAACATCAAACCCGGCCTCTATAAGGAAATGATTCTCACAATCGAACGAGAATCACAACTCACTTGCCTAATTTGCGTTTAAAAAGTCGCACCAAGTAATAAAGTACACATGCCATCTCACAAGCATCTCATTGAGTTGAATATGCAAGTATGTGTATATGCAGGTATAGTTACCCAGCAATACTTCTGCCGTGCCAACGCTCATTTGTTTTAATTTTATAGTTTGCATTTTTTGGTCTGTAATCAATATTTGATTTGAACTGGGATATTTTCCTGGCTCAAGACCGTTTTGCTTCTATATTTAATAGAATGCAAATTTAAATGTCAATATGCCATTTGTAAATAAATTTGCATTCTATTAAATATAGAAGCAAAATGGTGGTGAGCCAGGATAATATCCCAGTTCAAATCAAATATTGATTACAGACCAAAAAAATGCAAACGATAAAACTAAAACATTTGTTCATGACCTCAAGCCAGACTATCCGGAAAAACAGTTTTTCAGCTTTTTTAGAGTGTAATTCCTCGACTTGAGTTCCTTAGTGTGATAAAAGATGGTAAATGCGCTACAGCGCATTATATTATTGGGAAGCTTTGAAAAATTATATCCTGTAAGTGATGTCCATTTTCTGCTTCGCACATACGCGCTCTTTTTAGCATATTTTCCATAACAGAGATTGAGATACCAGTTTCATTTTCAAAAAAAATATGGGCCAATTATACTTTCCGAGGATACACCGCACCAAACAGTATACTTAAGTGGGTGTGATTGTAGCTGATGAACTGCTCTTGGATTTTCCGTAGCCCAAATCCTGCAGTTTTGCTTGTTGACATACCCATTAAATAAGGAATGGGCTTCATCGCTCGTTACCAAATTGTGAATTGTGACTGTTGGTTTGATAAAAAAATTCAATTATTTTTGTACTTTGTTCGATTGTGTAATGATTCATAATTTATTCACCAAGTCTCCTTCACAAAATGCTGAAAAACAAAGAAAGAGTAATTATTAAAAAGGATATAAATAATTCAAACCGTATAGCTCATTCTGCGCCACCCTGTAGTATCTAAGCAGATCTACATTGCCATAAAGTTAAACCCAAAATTTTAGCTTGGCTGTTGACTTCCAATCCGTTTAATATTTAATAACAACGATCTGTTTGTTTACATTATGAACTATTTTAAAATTCCTACAAACACTGCATATCTCATCAATTCTAGTTTTTGACGCAAAACATATAATTTCACCATTAATTGCATATTCCACTTTAGAACCACCCACAGATATGTAGATATGTACATATGGATATGGAAACTAATTACAGAATTGTGCGGTAATTACAAGCTACCAAAATTGAATATTAATTATATTCGTTTACGCTATTTAATCATAGAATGAAAATTGAATTTCCATTTATCACCACACATTGCGTTTTCTATTGATGTTGAATTTTTCAAATAAATTCCATATTGTTTATTTATATTTATGCAGCTGATGAAAGAATTTTTTAGTAAATAATTATGGGCTTACACTTTAATGTGAAACATTCTCATACACATAGAGAGTTGAAAAATGGTTGAGTAGCAGTTGTGTTTATACCTCACCAACAGATATTTTCACGAGTCCTAAGAATGAGGATTTAATATTTTTTTGAAACTATTAAAGCTGTATTTTCTACAGGCTACCTATGTGGAGCATAGGCCCTCAGAGTAGTTCTCTATTACCATTCTTTAATCATGAAATTTAAATCAATCTCCATACCAGTGTTCCACTAAATACAATCACAATAATATCCAGTGCCAAAGTACGCTGAATGGCATAACGACTTTAGCCAGATTGGTGACACCTCCTTAGGGATGCCGTAACACCACTCACCACAATAGCCATTGTTCTCATCGAACACAATGTGGCGTGGGACATGAAAAATATCACAAAAAAAATCACAATGGCCACATAACGTAAATTATACAATGCCGAAACTATTTGTCAAGAGATTCGAAATGAGTGTATGTATGTACGTACGACGACGTACACAAAACATATTTGAATTTATATTGGCCATATTTCCTTTTTTATGTTCACTGTTTAAAGGCCATATGGCCCTATACTCACATTGAGACATATACACATACATACATATGTATGTATTTATGTATAACATGTGCGATATATACACATAAAACCACCAGGCATCTGAACCAATTCATACTCGTATGTCCCACGCAGACACACGTACGTACATACGTATGTATGTATGCACCTACCCAAAAGAAATAACCCATTTTGTGTGCCAATTTTCCACATTTTCTGCATGACACATATTTTATTGAATGAAATCAGTCAAGCTTTTGAATTTATTTGTATTCATTGTATTTTTATTCCTACAATAAACACTTTCCGATGGGGTTAAACCAGAACAACAACAAAAACAAAAAACAGAGTTTCACCGGATCGATCGAACGAACCCTTCCTTTCTCGCCGACCGAGCGACCGACCGACTGAAATGGAATTGTGATTTCATTGTGAGCATTTTATATTAAATCAAACACTGGGAGTTTAACCTTTTTTCTCTTCTTTTATCATATTCTTTTGTGCGACAATAAATTCGACTTTCTTCCCCGTTTATGTGGGGGCAATTCCAAAAAGTTTCGTCCCCACAGGACTTTTGAGCACAGTTGGTATGAAGAAAAATGACCCAATAAGGCCGCCAGCCCAAAATCCACACCAAGCAGTGACTCGTTGTGGCTGCATTGGTCTCTCAATAGTCACGTGTCTCCAGCCCATTGGGCTAAACGAAAACGTATCGGACGCGTCCCATTTTGCAAATGTTGAACATAAACCTGAAAATAAAAATGAATGTTATTCTACCTTTCAAAGTCTAAGTAATCAGTAGTTCAAGTTTAAAATTATAAAGGGCCCACCCTGTAGCTGCAAATTTAGCGGAGAAAACAAGGCCTTGTTAAAAAACATTTTTTCTCAATTTTTGAAGAGTGTACAAGCATGAAAGGTACCTACGATGAACATTAGTATTTTCATAAATACAAAACTAAAAAATATATACATTAGGCTGGGTCGCTGTACATAAAAATGGAAAACCAAGTTCCGGTCACCCCACAAAAATGAAGTTTGAATTGCTTAATGATGACTTGCAACATATTTTTGTGAGCTAAACGCTCCATTTTTGTTAATATTTTTTCTGAAATAAGAGAACCTTGAAAGCCCAATAAATATAAATTTTTATTTTTGTCTTAGAATAACTTATTGGTTGAATTATTGGACCTTTATATTAATTTTTTGCGTTTTTTTTTCATAGTGGCAACAGAAAAAATCTTCTTTTTTGGTGTTGGTATTTTATAACAAGTAAGGAAAGGCTAAAGTCGGGCGGGGCCGACTCTATGATACATTCCACTTTCTATCCGAATACAATTTAATTCGGCGAAAAGGTGAAAACGGGAGGGATTTTTGTATCCTGTAAATGTATGTGTTTGACAAAAAATGTTAAATCGGAAAGGACATTTGTATGGGGGTATATTGAAATCTGGAACCAAATAGGTGAAATGTAATATGTATAGTTTGGCAAAAATCGGTTAAACATTTGGGAGCAACATTTGTATTTGGGCTATATCTAAATCTGAACCGTTCTTACCCACTTTCACCATAGGTTTTTTTCACGTGGATAATATGTTGTTGTTGTGTTGTGGTTTCTAAAGCGACAAAAGTCAAATCGGGAGCGACATTTGTATGGGGGCTATATCTAAATCTGAACCGATCTTACCCACTTTCTGCATAGGTGTTTCTAGCTGGATCATAAGATGTTGTGCCAATTTTAAAGAAAATCTAGTACAATATGTGGTTTCTAGAGCGGAAACTGTAAAATAGGGAGCGACATTTGTATGGGTGCTATATCTAAATCTGAACCGATCTTACCCAATTTTTCATAGATATTTCTAGTTGGATTATAAGATGTTGTGCCAAATTTAAGGAAAATCGGGTACAATATGTCGTTTCTAGAGCGGAAACTGTAAAATCGGAACGACATTTGTATGGGGGCTATATTTAAATCTGAACCGATCTTACCCAATTTTTGCATAGATGTTTATAGTTGGATTATAAGATGTTGCCAAGTTTAAAGATAATCGAGTACAATATGGGGCTTCTCGAGCGGAAAATGTCAAATCATGAGCGAGATTTGTATGGGGCTATATCTAAATCTGAACCGATATGCCTCAAATTAAATAGCGTTCGTCCTTGGTCCACAAAACTTATTTGTGCCAATTTTTGTTAATATCGGACTATAATTGCGACCTGTAATTTGATTACAACAATAGATCGACAGACGGACATTGCTAAATCGATTCAGAAAGTTATTCTAAGTCGGTCGGTATACTTTACAATGGATCTCTCTCGCTTCCTTTTGGGTGTTACAAACGAATGCACTAAGACATAATACTCACGTGGAGTGTAATTTTTTGCTCCCAATTTTTTTTCGCTCTAGAAACAGCATTTTTATCAGTTTGTTTTCAAATTTGGCAAAACATCTTATATTTAAACTAGAAACACCTGTGGTGAAAATAGGTCAGATCGGTTCAGATTTACATATATCTCCCATCCAAATTTCGCTCCCGATTTACGTTTTCTGCTCTAGAAGTCACATATTTTAACAGATCTTCTTCAAATTTCCCAATATATCTTATGTTTCCACTAGAAACACCCATGGTGAAAATAGGTTCGATCGGTTCAGATTTATATATAGTTCTCATACAAATTTCGCTCCCGGCTTGACTTTTTCCGCCCCAGAAACCACGTATTTTCACCGAATATCTTCAAATTGAGCATAACACTTGTACTGGAAGAACCTATTGTGTAAGTGGGTAACATCATTTTATGTTTGGATATAGCCCCGATACAAATATTCTTCTCGACTTGACAAATTGGGTCAGGTCATATTAGCCTATGATTAGGAAATCCTTCCCGTTTTCTATTGTTTACCGAATTGAATTGTATTCGGATAGAAAGTGTAGTGTATTATATATTATTATTATGTATTTTATTTGTCATGCAAAAACGATTTATTGAATTCATTTCAGCCTCACACAATATAAAATGTCTTAAATCTAACAGTGATAATTTACATCCTAGCATACTATAGTATTTTTCAAGGACAATGTTATTTATACTAAAATTTTGTTACAGCTTTGCTGCTAACATGACATTCTTTCATTTTTTCACATTAACTCCGACATTAATCATTTATGCATAATTCGAAAGGTATTGATTCCTTTTATTTATTTTTGATAACACCTTTTGCCAAGAAATATGAGTTTTTAGCAATCACCTTAAAAAACACAGAAAATCAATAAAAACGTCCATTAATACGACCAATGAATTATTCTAAGGCAAGAACATACCCTATAGCTCAGATGTAAAGAAAACATAGTTTTATATACCGATATGCTGTAAGAACACGCCAGAGCTGGGAAACTTTAATCGCCTATAAAATGAAATTCCGATGTAATCTGACATAACGTATAACACGTATATTTTTTTTGTCTCCTCTTTCAGAATCCATTGTCAGAAGCCCGTATTTTTTTTTTTCGTGTTGTACTGTGTAATTATTAGAATCAAAAAATGACTTATTCGCATACACACTAACAATTTTATCTGTAAGACCACTTCTAAAATATTCAACATTTAAGACTGGTAAAATTCTAAAAGAAGAACATTTGGCAAAAATGTTGAAGTTTTTTTTCGAAAATACTGCGTAATATAATTTGATAAAGATGATGGCTAATTACACTTGCTTGCTCATTAAGCAAGTTTATAGCAGTTCCCTAGTTGGTGCCAGTATTGAGGAATGAGGTATAATGTAACAAACCTTTGCTTCTATCAACGATGTTCCAATCAATCGACCGTCACCATTTTTAAGTCTGCGAATTTTATCTATACAACGTCCATTTCCAAATTCTCATTGCAATGTGTATTAAATAAGTTATGGAGTACAAAATTACAATTTCTAATTTTTATCGTTTTATGCTTTTCACAAATTCGAAAAGATACCGCTCTCAAAAATATTCGATTCAGTGTAAAAACTGCAGGAATCGTCCATATGTATTCGCGAGTGTGTGTCTGAACTAGGCGCAGACAGAAAAGGGTCCTTTGTGTTGATTTGTGTGTAATTTCACTTGTTGTTGGCAACTGATGGCTTTGTGAAATGTTTTATGGGTCGGTAATGTTAATGGCAGCCAACAACATATTGTACTCGTAGTGTCAGAGCAAAGGAAATGTCGAACCTTCACAAAATCATATTCGTTTCGAATACACAATTTTTATTAATTTTATTACAGAACGCCTCAGCGAAAATTAAAATAAAGGCAAACATAATGAATATGTCAACTTGTAGACCTTTTTATGATTTCAAAATCGTAAAGACTTCCATATAAAATATGTACATATAAATATTGTAAATGCTTGGTATGTGTGTAAGAGTGTAAATTGTGGCACATAACACATTATGTTAATTAAATATTTCGAAAACAAGATAGATATTGTAATTTACAAGGATGGCTTTAATGTAGGTGAATCAGTTCTGTTGTTGAAATTGATTTAATTTGAAATTAGGGGATGGAATAACAGTTCTGAAGGTGGAGGGAAGGAAGGTAGTTTTGGGGATTTTTGGACATATGTTGTTAACCACAGTAAGGAGGAACGATAAAAACTGTGATTTTATGCGAAAGAGTTTAAATACACTGAACAGAAAATACTAACAAATATGGTCATATATACATTAGGATGAGTCACGAAAAATATTGCAGCGGTCACCCCCACCAGAAAAGAAGACAAAGGAAGCAAGTAAAAACGGCGTTAAGTTCGGACGGACCGAACTTTATATACGCTCCACCATGAATTACATTCCACAGAGGTTGTCGGTTTTCGTAGAAGTGCAGTAGTATTACAGGAAAATATATAGTTTTTAATATAGCCAAACCAAAACAAATATTAAAAAAAAATAAATATAATATTTTAATTATTTCAAACCACGCTTATAAGGCAAGGCCACCGATACGTCAATTCAAATAATAAATATTCTTATATTTTTATTTTTAAAAAGCTTAAATACAATAAATATTGGTAGATAGTGGGTGCTACAGTTGGTTGTATTTCCATTCTATTTTAAATCCAAAAGTACAATTTTGAAACTCCATTATCTCACGTACATAGTGCAAAATAACCTAACTTCACGAATTTAAAGTACGAATTTGGAAAAATCTTTTTATTTTACGAGTCTATGCCGTCAGAGGAATATACACCGAATTCCATGATTCCAGCAGCGCTCATTTGGTTGGTACCATTTTTACCCCCTTGACGTTTCTACGCAATTAGAATTTCATCATTCTTTAGTTGGTACTATTTGTATCCCTCTGTACCATTGTATCCCTTGAAAGTACGAATTTCGAAAAATCCGTTTATTTTCCGTGTCTACGCAGTCAGAGGAATGTATACTCCGAATTGGATGACTCTAGCTGTCGTCATTTGGTTGGTACTATTAGTATCCCCTTTTTCCATTTTAATCCCTAAAAGTACGAATTTCGAAAAATTCGTCTATTTTCCGTGTCTACGCAATCAGAGGAATGTATACACCGAATTTCATTATTCTAAGTGTAGCCATTTGGTTACTACCATTTTTAGCCCTGGAAAGTACGAAAAAACCTTTTATTTTTCATGTCTACGTAGTCAAAGGAATGTATACTCCGAATTTCTTGACTCTAGCTACGGTCATTTGGTTGGTACTATTTTGAACCCCTTTTTCTAGTTTGACCCCAAAAACTACGAATTTCGAAAAATCGTTTTATTTTCCGAGTATTCGCAGTCAGAGGAATGTATACTCCGAATTTCATGACTCTAGCTGCGGTCATTTGATTGGTACTATTTTTATCCCCTTTTTCCATTTTAATCCCAAAAAGTACGAATTTCGAAAAATTCGTCTATTTTCCGTGTCTACGCAGTCAGAGGAATGTATACACCGAATTTCATTATTCTAGGTGTAACCGTTGGGTTAGTACCATTTGTATCCCTCCGTACCCATTGTATCCCTGGAAAGTACGAATTTGGAAAAAACCTTTTATTTGTCATGTCTACGTAGTCAAAGGAATGTATACTCTGAATTTATTGACTCTAGCTGCGGTCATTTGGTTGGTACTATTTTTATCCCCTTTTTCTATTTTAACCCCAAAAAGTACGAATTTCGAAAAATCCGTTTATTTTCCGTGTCTACACAGTCAGACGAATGTATACTCCGAATTTCATGACTCTAGCTGCGGTCATTTGATTGGTACTATTTTTATCCCCTTTTTCATGTTAACCCCAACAAGTACGATTTTCAAAAAATCTGTTTGTTTTAGGTGTCTACGCAATCAGAGGAATGTATACACCGAATTTCATTATTCTAGGAACAGGCGTGTGGTTGGTACCATTTTTATCCCTATATTCCCATTTAACCCCTTAAAAGTACGAATTTGGAAAAAATACTTTTATATTATGTATCTACTCAATTAGAGGAATATACACCGAATTTCATGTTTCTAGATGTTGTCGTTTAATATGTTTTGATATAAGAGGGATGCGCATACCAAATATCAAGCAAATATAAACAGACATATTCAAAAAATATGCTAAAATATTAGGGATTATTGTGGGTATTTTAGTCCTTGTGAGGGAACAATTTTTCTCTTTAGGCCGATTTCGCCCCGTTTCAATCACAACCGATCTACGACTATAAGACGCATTTATGGAAAATTTGAATGTTCTAGCTCCTTTCGTTTAGATGCTAGCGTGCTTTCAACAGACGGACGGACATGGCTAGATCGTCGAAGAATTTTATGACGATCAAGAATATATATACTTTATAGGGTCTCAGGTCGATATTTCAAGGTGTTACAAACGGAATGACAAAGTTAGTATACTCCCATCCTGGAGGTGGAGGGTATAACAATGATGTTTAAATAAATATTAATACTGCATAGAGATTTGAAATAATTAAAAAAATCACATATTCTGTTATAATTTCTTTGTTATCCGCACTTTTATCGATAAATATAAAAATCGGTCTGGAAAAAAATTAGCAACTCAACTTTGTTTTAAAAAACGATATTTTTAAAATTTCTTTTGATCTGTCGTTGTTCGTATTAGTAAATAATAATCCTGTTTAAGGAAATTTTTAAGAATATTCAATTTTATTTTCTTATTTTTCCATGCTTTATATAAGGTTACTTTCTATATATGTTTGTGTGCCACAAAATTTGAAATCAATTTTTGAAAGCTTTTTTCTCAACCAATTTTGCTCAAATTTTGCACACTTAATCATTTTCGATGACAATACAAGGAAATGGAAAAATTTGACCAATTGGACAAAGGGGCGTGGTACCTCCCATACAAACCACAAATTAAAAATCTATTATTTCTGCTCCTGATAACGGTATTTAAACAAAATTTGGTACGTCGGTTTGGTGTGCATGTTGTAAGTGCTGCTGCAAATATGGGCGGGATTGTACAAAGGGGCGTGGTACCTCCCATACAAACCACAAATTAAAAATCTATTATTTCTGCTCCTGATAACGGTATTTGAACAAAATTTGGTACGTCGGTTTGGTGTGCATTTTTTAAGTGCTGCTGCAAATATGAGCGGGAATGGACAAAGGGGCGTGGTACCTCCCATACAAACCACAAATTAAAAATTTATTATTTCTGCTCCTGATAACGCAGTAATTTTTCCTTCTACAAAAGATAACTAAAAAGGAATTTCTAGGCCCAATAGAATTCTGCTTGCATAAAGCATGGATTTGAAAAAAAAATTTTTTTTTGATTTACTAGTTTCTATTGGAGTTAAAATAAAATCTGCACGCTATAAATTCGGATCTTAGCTCATACAACGAATTATGACTGCTTATTTTTGTGGAATATAACACAGAGATATTGTCCAGTAATTCAATATTCATAAAAGTTCAATATATAGAATTATTTCTAATTTTTTTAAAAAATTAAAAATTTACAAATGGCATGGTGACATTTATTACTTGGCTGCAAACTACCACAACTCACTTGCCGAATTTGCGTTTAAAAAATCGCACCAAGTAATAAAGTACACATGTCATCTTACAAGCATCTCATTGAGTTGCATATGTAAGTATACTGGGTGCGATTTTTTAAACGCAAATTCGGTGCTTTGTGCTTCTCGTTCGTTTGTGAGAATCATCTCCTTATAGAGGCCGGGTTTGATGTTGAAAAGTCGCTGCGAAGCCACTTGAAAAGACTTTTGACATGGTCGAAATCGTGATCGTGGTAGTCTGCAGCCAAGTAAAAAATGTCACCATGCCAAAAATAAATTTGCATTCTATTAAATATAGATGCAAAATGGTCTTGAGCCAGGACAATATCCCAGTTCAAATCAAATATTTATTACAGACCAAAAAAATACAAACGAAAAAACTAAAATAAAACTTATTATTTAAACATCATTGTTTTCTTTGTGATTCAAATTTACAAACTTACAGAGCCTATTAATGTAAGTCATCATTAGTTGCATATGTTTTGGTCACCACTGTAGGTCGAAAAATGAGGTCACTGACTCCATTTTTGTAAAATAGGAGATTGATTTTCAAATCCAAAATGTTCGAATCCGTTCCCATCCGATGTTCATCACATAGACATCATTCAAAAGGTATTGACTGTCGCTATTTATTTTTATAAATTTCTAGCACCAAGTACGATAAATTGTTCAGTTGTCACTACGAAAAACTCACAAAAAAATACTATAAAGGTCCAATAATTCGACCAATAAGTTACTCTAAGACAAGAATCAAAATTTATATTTAAAGCGTTTTCAAGGATCTGTTATTTCATAAAAAATAACTTAACAAAAATGCAGCACAAAAAATTACACGCGAAAAACATGCTTTTTAGGGGTATTTACAGGAGCGTTTAGCTCAGAGACGGCTTGCTCTGGGAACGAAATATTTTGCAAATCATCATTAAACAATCCATACTTTATTTTCGTGGGGTGACTGAAATTTGTTTTTCATTTGTATGGACCGCGACCCACCCTAATATACATATTATAATAATTAAAAAAAATCTAATTTTTCTGATACAGTTTAACAATCAAAATATTTTTTTGGTTTTAAGAAATGGTTTTAGGAAGTGGAAGAAGAAATTATTAAGAAGGTATACTATTGAAAATTTCGAAAATAGTATATTTTATGGGCCTCACTATTCTACTATTCATTAGTCCGACTCATTTTGTGTAGGGCAAGGAAAAATACAAAAGTTAGACCGCAGAAAATTAAGTTTGGTATGTTTTTTGATTATTTCTTAAATAGTGCGGCTTTATCAGACTAGTTTGCGAGTTTCCAGACTACCTTTAAATCTGTAGATTTTACTCAATATTGAATTAGGGCAGACAAATTGCATACCTAATGAAAATTTCTAATACGTTAGACCTGCAATATAAAAATTTGCAAAAAAATTCCCGCAGATTTGAATTATTCACCATTTGCTGTTTTTACTGATATTTATTGTTGAAATTCTTAAGAATTTGAAAATGCAATTTAAATTCAGTTTACATGTTATTCAATTCAATAAATTTATATAAACAGATTACTAATAATTTATAATTTGTGCCGATTATAAATGAAGAGAGCACAAAAACAGCGCAAACGTTTTTTAAAGCGCCTTTTAACAAGTTTTTTATGGCAGCCTATCTGTTGGCGTTGAATTTCTTACAAGTGTCCGTAAACGCTTACGTTCTCTTCTTTCGTTCAGTGACTCATCCCTGCCCGTAGAAAATTAAAAAAAAAGTCTTATCTTATTACCAACAATTTTCAACAAGGTCGCCGGGCAATCAACAAGTAATGGACTTGTCTAAATCGCCGCTATTTGTAAAACACATTAAATTGGGCAATTTTTTATTACGTCAAGAATCTTTTTAATCTTTAAAAATATAAATAACACCATGTTGAAGAGTTTCACCAGATACAAATCACAAGGCCGTAGTCAGTGTGATGAAAACGAAATGGGTTGTTTGATAAGAACTACATATTTTTATGTAGAATTACACATTGTAGGAGTGAACAAAGTTTTTTTTTGTATTTTCACTAAGTGACGTAAGTGCAAAAATTCATTCATTAGACATGTAATAATAAGATAAGATGTAATAAAGATTGCCGGTCCAATGGTAAAGACATTTTCATTTGAACGGATATGTAAACCAAAAAATTGGTCACGTCACAAACAAGAAGAGATGAACACGCCACACTGTGTTCATTTTGAATGATACTATTTCGGGTTACCTAATGCTCCGCTTTTTGTTGTTTCGGTAGGCGTTAGGTCATAAAGCCCAATAATCGGCATATCGCCCAAATTTGGGCAATAAAAACGCCACAACGCCCAATCAAAATGTCAGAAAGCCCTACAAACTTCTTTGGACCTTATGACGCAAAGTTTGGGCTTTATAACCTTATTTTAGGCTTGGTGCCATTTTCGTAAAATTAAAGATTATTTCCTATTGGGTATGTCCCAAGTCGGCTACGAAAAGTAAAGATTTCCTACGTTACCGGCCTTGGGCCGGTATTAAAGATTTTCTGCTACGCAAAGTAAAATATTTCTGCGGTTTAGAAATTTTCTCCTATTGGGAATGTCCAAAGACGGCTACGCATTTGGACATACCTCATAGGTTAAAATCATTAATCCCGGCCGAACGCCGGCTATGCTGAAATCAAGCTAGTAGATGTGACAACTCGAGAACTCTGTATGGATTGTTATGGGATCATAGTCTCTGGAAGCTCTCAAAGAGAAGACTCCAGAAAAACTTTCCAAGACGGAATGTACACTAAGGGCCTGTTTCTGGTACGTATTTTCATTCGTATATGGCGAACGATCAAAAATCTCTCAACAATTACTTGAATTCTATAAAACGCAGATAAGAAATATTTTAGGTACGAGCTTGCTGCTTTTCTATATACACAATGAATTTTCTCGTAATAATTGAGTAATTTTTAATCGTTTGCCATAGACGAACGAAAATAAGTAACAGAAACAGGCCCTACGTTAATCATTCAATTTACAAAACCTGGGAATATCTTGTACAGTATTGAGTGCAATTTAAATTCATGTCATCCTTGAATTTTATGTCACTTTATGAATTTTATATGAACTTTATGAAAATTCGTGTTGGTTGATAGTTGACAGTTCAGCGTTATTTAAAACAAGTAAAAACGGTGTTAAGTTCTTTATTCTTTATATACCCTCCACCATGGACTGCATTCCACAGAGACTGTCGATTTTCGTAGAAGTGCATTGGTACTTATCAACCAAATGGTTGTAGCTGGAATCATGTAATCCATGTGTAAATAGGTAAGATTGATGGAAAGGGATAAAGTTTTTCCTATTAATATGGACTAAAAATACCTCCAATAACCCAGAATCTATATATGGCATTTGAAATTTTTTTTAAAAATTACTGTCTTATATCCCTATTGAATACATTTGAAGAATGTATTATACAGTGTGTAGAAAATGAAAGTAGAAATGCCTTGGAGATGATATATATATTTTTAAAGTTATGTCGAGTAAAAGATGTAATTGTGTGAATAACCCAGTTTTGGATACCTTTAGGTATTTATGAAGCTGTAATTTAGGTGCTTACACTATACTATACAAAATAATGAAGTAGAATACTCTGGGAAGTGTTATTATAGCGGAGAAAAATCTGTTATTGAAATTTTTCAGGCTAGACTTACGGGTAAAAACCCGAATGATCGATTATCAACCGGATTTAAAAGAATCTTAGACCTTTCGAACGATTTTACAAATAATTTTCTGATGTAACCTTAGTGTCTTAAGGCACAGTTTTAAGGGACCACACCACTCTAAAAGGTCTGTTATATCCAGCCTGTTATATCCAATATCAAAATTTAAAATGTTAAATTTGTACTACCGGCTACTTTGACTTTGAAATGTAGAATAACATTCATTTTTATACCCTCCACCTCCAGGATGGGGGTATAGTAACTTTGTCATTCCGTTTGTAATACCTTGAAATATCGACCTGAGACCCTATAAAGTATATATATTCTCGATCGTCATAAAATCCTAAGACAATCTAGCCATGTCCGTCCGTCTGTTAAAGCACGATAGCATCTAAACGAAAAGAGCTAGGACGTCAAAATTTTACATAAATGCGTGTTATAATCGTAGATCGGTTGGGATTAACACTGGGCGAAATCGGCCTAAAGGGAACAATTTTTCCCTCACAAGGACTAAAAATACCCATAATATTCCCTAATATTTTAGAGTATTTAAGCACATTTTTTTAGTATGTCTGCGTGTACTTACTTGATACTTTGTGTGCGCATTGCCCGTATAACAAAAACGTACACCAAAAAGTGATTTTTTTATTCGTAGGGGGTGAAATGAGGCAAAAAGGGATAAAAGTGGTACATTTCAAACGGCAACAGCTAGAAACACGAAATTTTATGTGTACCTTCCTATAATTGAGTAGATACATAATATAAAAGTATTTTTTCAAATTCGTACTTTTAAGGGAGAAATTGAGGGATAAAAATGGTACCAACCAAACGGTTGCACCGATAATATAAAAATAATAAAATTCGGTGTATACATTCCTCTGACACATAAAATAAACGGATTTTTCGAAAATGGGGTTAAAATGAAAAAAGGGATAAAAATAGTACCAACCAAATGACCGCAGCTACAATAGACTCGAAAAATAAAAGGTTTCTTCGAAATTCCTACTTTCAAGGGATACAATGGGTACAGAGGGATACAAATAAAGAGATTTTAGAAAGTCGTACTCTTAAGGGGGGAAACTAGGAAAAAGGGGATAAAAATGGTACCAACCAAATGGCCGCAGCTAGAATCATAGAATTCGGTGTGTACATACCTCTGACTGCACAGACAATTAAAATAAAAATATTTTTCCACATTCGTACTTTTACGACAAAAATTGGTTGAATCATGAAGTTAGATTATTTTGCAGTATGTACGTGAGATAATGGATTTTCAAAATTTGTACTTTTGGATTTAAAACAGAATGGAAATACACCCAACTTTAGCACTGAATATCTATCTATATTTATGGTATTTAAGCTTTTTTGAAAATATGTATGTATATAAGAATAGTTATTATTTGAATTGACTTGTAGCATTATGTCTCTATATATTGTGTAAATAATAAAAATATTATATTTATTTTTAAAAGTATTTTATTAAAAATATATATGTTCTTGTTATATTACTGCACTTCTACGAAAATCGACATCATATGTGGAATTCAATCCGTGGTGGAGGGTATATAAAGTTCTGCCCGGCCGAACTTTACGCCGCTTTTACTTGTTATTTTTGGGTTTATGTTTTCCATTTGCAAAATGGGACGCTCGAACACAATTGAGAAATATTAATAACTTACTTCCAAACTAATGAGTTTTTAACGCAAACTGTAAGAAATTTACGTGAAACAATTTCGAGAAGAGGCCTTCATGAAGCTCGTTTTTATCTCGGTGGCTAGGTCAATAAGCAAAATTGCTATATACGGGGTTCAGAGAACCCACACGTGACTATTGAGTCACTGTTTGGAGTGGATTTTGGGCTGCACTGAAAAATTGGGTTGATCGCTACTGCAGAGCAAGTCGTGGCATTAAATGACAAAGTTCAACCTTTCCAATAAAACCAGAAATTTTAAAAAGTAATCAGTACCTTTTTATAGCCGATTCAAATTTAACATTTTACATGGCCTACCCTATAGCTTGGTCTAGGACCTCCCGAAATTTTGTTTAAATATTCTAAAAATTAGGAAACTCCTGATATTTGAGATATTTTCCGTTCTGCATCAATTTCGCACATTTAAAATCCCAAACGGTAGCCAGTATCCTCAATTCTGTTGAATGCTTTTCAGCTTTCTTTAGCTCTAATTGTATAGCCCTTTATCTCATTCCTTCCCCCATGTGCGGCTTTTTCCCTAAATATGTTTGTGGATTATTAAGTATACCCACCTGTTCTTCAAAGTTTTGCAGGGCCCACACAGAAAGATCCTAAGAAACGAAGCAACGAAGAAGAAGAATAACTTTGCTAAACATATTCCAAAATAAAAATCTCTATGAATTGTTGCTCGTTGTAATTTATCTCAACGCTTGGGATTTAAAAGTTAAGAAAACAGCAAAATTTCAAAAAACACAAGCACACGCACAATGATACCAAACTAAAGCAAAACAAGAAAAAAACAACAACAACAAAAACAGGAAAAAATCAAGTTGGGTCAGTGACTTGTAGATAACTTATTACTCTGTGTTTCCGTTCGTTGTTTCTTTGTGGTCGTATACTTTATACTTTGGCAACTTGTTTCCATCGGTCAAATGCTTAACATAGGATATATACATACGTATGTATGTGTTCCATGATGAGGGACAGGACATTAGGTTGGAATAAAAAAAGAAAAACATCACCAAAACAAAACAAACAAACTGGAAATTTTTCATTTTTCCAGAGGATTATCCATATTTGTGTTTTTCGTTTTCTTTTTTTTTCGTTTTCCGAAGAGTAGGATACTCTCATAACTCTGTGTGCAAAACATAACACAATTCTAACTCTAGCAATTGAATTGGGAATATAATGTGTTTCGTTTTTGTAGCTTAACAACTGTGGGAAATGCTTCAAATGCTGAAGTATGTCGGTATTTTCATCTGATTTTTTGTGGCCTTCTACTACAAGTATAGGAGGTCAACTATATTTGACTTACAACTTGTAGACATCTAACGAACACTGCATTCAATGACAACTAATAAGGGTGGAGATCAATTGGTGTTATCACATTAAAATTAAAATTCTTTTTGGTTGTTGAATGAGAATTGATCAAGGATTTCCACATCCTCTTTGCATTGAGTAATTGATAAAAACCACGTACTTTTACATGGTTTGTATCCTTAAGATTCCTGAGTCAAAGTAAGGCCTGCATTCAATTCGTCCAAATCTAAGGACTGGAGGAGTAGGCTTCTTTTGAAAGACTTCTTCAGATGACAAATAAATTTGCATTTGAGAAACTATTTAGAATGAATTAGCATGGATGCATGGTTTAGGAGTCATGAACATGTCATTCATTTTAAACTACATTCAAGTTTTCTTTTTAATAATATTTAATATTTCATAACTGCAATGAAATGGCAATAAAAAAGTAAGAAAATGTCAGTCGGTTAAACTGATTCGTTTGCAAATTGTACTGTATCTAACTTCTGAACAGGAGATGGTTCCTGGATATACTAGGTTATGATAGGAGAAAGGGCGTGGTACCGCCCCAAAAACAATATTTTAAAACTATCAAATATTACTTATTTTATCTTCCAAAGCACACGAAGTAGTGGAATAGAGAAGAATGAACCAGTGCAAAGCCGGAGACAAAATACTAGTATATTATAAAGACCTAAATGGTCGGAAGATTTGTGTGGAAGGTACTAAAGGGTGATTTTTTAGCTATTAACTTTTTGGCAACACTGGTTTAAACAGCTGACGCACGTTTCGTGTCACAACTCTTGCAAATTATTGAATTTTATTATCAAAATGCGTGCTCTGTTAAGAAAGTTCATCGTGCGCTTCCTTTTTATGGTCAGTTTAATCGACCCACTGAAGCGGCTATTGTGACTAAATTTCGCACCAAATTTACATTGTTGGACATTAAACCACCAACACGCTTACGTAGAGTGCGAACTGAAGAAAATATCGCAGCTGTATCGGCCAGTGTTAATGATGACCATCAATTATCGATACGTCGCCGTTCGCAGCAATTGGGCCTCTGTTACTCAAAAACGTGGAAATGGCAAAATTGGACTAAGCGGATGGACCATTTGAGGCGCAGTCAAGGTCAACATTTGCATGAAATAATCTTCAAACATTAAATTATATGGACCGTACTATCGATTCAAATAAAGATTTCATGCATTTTTCTGAATTTTATGTGTTTTTTTGAAAAACATTCCTATAGCTTTTAAAAAATCACCCTTTAGAAGGTTCGTGGCACATGGACCCATGTGCAGAGAACATGATCAAATAGTAGATTCCAGACCCTAGTACAGAAGTTAAAAATGATTGCAAATTATTGTCCGAACCTTACAAAAATTGCCACAATTAAGTTTCTCGGCCCAAGGACGAACCCTAACTAATTTGAAGCAAATCTTTTCATAGTTAGATATAGCCCTCATACAAAAATCTGTCCCGATTTTACCACATAAGTTAATCGATTTTGTTCAAAATTTGCACAACATCGTATATTCCAACTACAAATAACTGTGCTGAAAGTGGGTCACATCGGTTTAGATTTAGTTATACAAATGTCAATGCTGATTTCACTTTTTCTGCTTTAGAAACATCATATTTAACCCACTTTTTTTAAAATTGGGCACAACTCCTTATATTTCAACTACAAATATCTTTAGAAAATGTGGCTAATATTGGTCTAGGTTTATATATAGCTCTAATGCAAATTTCGCCTTCCGATTTGACTTTTTCTGCCTTAGAAACCATATAAGTTAAACAATTTTACTAAACTTTTGTAAAACGACTAATACTTAAACTAGAAACATCTATGGTGAAAATGGAACAAATCGGTATATATATATATATATATATATATATATATATATATATATATAAAGAGTGATTTTTTTGAGGTTAGGATTTTCATGCATTAGTATTTGACAGATCACGTGGGATTTCAGACATGGTGTCAAAGAGAAAGATGCTCAGTATGCTTTGACATTTCATCATGAATAGACTTACTAACGAGCAACGCTTGCAAATCATTGAATTTTATTACCAAAATCAGTGTTCGGTTCGAAATGTGTTTCGCGCTTTACGTCCGATTTATGGTCTACATAATCGACCAAGTGAGCAAATAATTAATGCGATTGTGACCAAGTTTCGCACTCAGTTTACTTTATTGGACATTAAACCAACCACACGAATGCGTACAGTGCGTACAGAAGAGAATATTGCGTCTGTTTCTGAGAGTGTTGCTGAAGACCGTGAAATGTCGATTCGTCGCCGTTCGCAGCAATTGGGTTTGTGTTATTCGACCACATGGAAGATTTTACGCAAAGATCTTGGTGTAAAACCGTATAAAATACAGCTCGTGCAAGAACTGAAGCCAAACGATCTGCCACAACGTCGAATTTTCAGTGAATGGGCCCTAGAAAAGTTGGCAGAAAATCCGCTTTTTTATCGACAAATTTTGTTCAGCGATGAGGCTCATTTCTGGTTGAATGGCTACGTAAATAAACAAAATTGCCGCATTTGGAGTGAAGAGCAACCAGAAGCCGTTCAAGAACTGTCCATGCATCCCGAAAAATGCACTGTTTGGTGTGGTTTGTACGCTGGTGGACTCATTGGACCGTATTTTTTCAAAGATGCTGTTGGACGCAACGTTACGGTGAATGGCGATCGCTATCGTTCGATGCTAACAAACTTTTTGTTGCCAAAAATGGAAGAACTGAACTTGGTTGACATGTGGTTTCAACAAGATGGCGCTACATGCCACACAGCTCGCGATTCTATGGCCATTTTGAGGGAAAACTTCGGAGAACAATTCATCTCAAGAAATGGACCGGTAAGTTGGCCACCAAGATCATGCGATTTGACGCCTTTAGACTATTTTTTGTGGGGCTACGTCAAGTCTAAAGTCTACAGAAATAAGCCAGCAACTATTCCAGCTTTGGAAGACAACATTTCCGAAGAAATTCGGGCTATTCCGGCCGAAATGCTCGAAAAAGTTGTCCAAAATTGGACTTTCCGAATGGACCACCTAAGACGCAGCCGCGGTCAACATTTAAATGAAATTATCTTCAAAAAGTAAATGTCATGGACCAATCTAACGTTTCAAATAAAGAACCGATGAGATTTTGCAAATTTTTTTTTTTTAAAGTTATCAAGCTCTTAAAAAATCACCAATATATATATATATATATATTTATTTATTCCCGTCGTTCCAATGTAGATCATAGGGCCATGATTTATATATAGCTTCCATACAAAGTTCGCTATTAATATAATTAATAATTAATTTTTCCTTACCGAATTGAATATGGTTGAAAGTAGAGGGTGGAGTGGGTTCAGTGACATTTTTAATCATCCAGATTTGGCAATAAAACAATTTTTGTAATATAAACGTGAACCTGCAAATAGCATACCGAGATCTGATATCCAAAAATGGCTATGAACAAAACACAACTTTTCAGGAGAGCGAACAAATTGATTTTCTGCTTAATATTAAGAGTTATTTTTAAACATTCTTCGACAGTTTAATCTAAAGAGCATTACTAACTGCTACGATTAAAAAGTTTTCGAAATTTCCAATTATTCGCGGTTTTATGGTTCATAGCCACTTTTGCGCGTTTAAAATTGATCACTACGAATGTTGAAATAATCACATATGTAGCCATATATAAAAAAAATTATTGTCAATTCGTTATTGTTTTTTATGAAATGTTGCCAATGTTGTGTAGAATACGCATTTAAAGATGCCAGATTCATCCGTTAGATTGGTAACCTTTTTTCCACTTTTTTATAAAAATACAAATTGGATATTTTTGAGAAAATTTAATTTTCGTGGGAAATATTTTTGTTTTACGATTTTCTGGCGATCTAGCCAACGGATCCGACTGAATTTTTGTTTGTGTTTTAAGAACCAATGTCGTTTGAAACATATCTATTGTCAGTCCCGAAAATCGCTGCAATTGTTGTAAACATTCAAAATTCGCGGTTGCTTATATTTTAACGTTCTCCATCCGCGATTCCCTACGAAGTCAGCAATCATATGCCAAAACAAGTAAGGAAAGGCTAAAGTCGGGCGGGTCCGACTATATGATACACTCCACTTTCTATCCGAATACAATTCAATTCGGTACAAAAGTGAAAACTAGAAGGATTTTTGTATCCTGTAAATGTATGGCCAAAATTGGTTAAACATTTGGGAGCAACATTTGTATTGGGGCTACTCTACATCTGAACCGATTTTATCCACTTTCACCATAAGTGTTTTAGTTGGATTATAAGATGTGGTTTCTAGAGCGGTAAATGTCAAATCGTTAGCGACATTTGTATGGGTCTATATCTAAATCTGAACTGATCTTACCCACTTTCAGCATATGTGATTCCAGTGGGATTATAAGATGTTGTGCCAAATTTAATGACAATAGGGTACAATATGTGGTTTCTAGAGCGGAAAATGTCAAATCGGGAGCACCATTTGTATGGGGCTATATCTAAATCTGAACCGATTTGCCTAAAATTAAATAGCGTTTGTCCTTGGTCCACAAAACATACTTGTGCCAATTTTTTAATAAAATAGGATTATAATTGCGACCTGTACTTTGATTACAACAATAGACGGACAGATAGAAATGCAGACAGACGGACATTTCTAAATCGACTAAAATATCGAAATAAACGATGCGTCTTACGTCGTTTCATTTTGGGTGTTACAAAGAACTCCTCAAAGACATAATACTCTCGTGGAGTGTATAAAAATGTTTTCGTATTCTCAAAATAATAAAAATTGACGCAGGGTTTTCTAAAGATACTTTTCACAATTTTTGACTCTACAGCCAGCATTTATCCTATTTTATCTTGATAACTTGAGAAACAAAATGCTATATCGGGGGAATGATGGAATTTGATATAACGATTTGCCCTTAATCCAGAAAAAACAAAACAAAATCGTTGTAGAGAATTACAACCTTCGGTTATATGCTGCTCCATTTTTGAACAATTTTATTTATATTATTTTTATGTTCATAGCCACTTTTGCACTCACAAACTAACGTGTGAGAGTATAGCCAAATCTGAAATTTTGAATGGCTTTAGAAAAATATTTCTTCTCAAAATTTCTATGACAGATGACCGCCAAATCAGTGAATAGTTTGACATCAAAAACTCATTTTCGAGAAAATGGTTCAAAGTCACTTTTGAATATTTGTGTGTTCAATGGTATATTCTCCGACATGGAGTGTGTCATGTAGTATTTAGTATTTCCTTAATTGTTTAAGATTTACAATAACAATCTAGTTCTGTATGGAAGTTTTAATAGTTTATTTTTTATTATTTTCTTTGTAGATTTCATAAAATGTAAACAATTTTTCTGGCCTAATTCCATAGTGGCATTATTGAGGTAAGTCGCCAACATATTATTTTAAATCATATACAAATAAATTTAAAAGTGAAAATAAAGAAAATTTATAAAAGAGAAAGAAAATTTATAAAAATTCATATATTGTGCGAAGAAATACAATATCATCTGCAAAATTTGATCTAGATCAAGATGTAAGATATTAAGTCTGGAGCAGCCATATTATAAATCGGAGGTACATTTTTATAGGAGTTGCCCACTTTCGCTTTAGGTGTTCCTAGTTGAAATATAACATTATTTTTTGGTGATCAGTGCTCCATTATTTGTTGGTGTTACAAATATTTGACATGAAACTAAGTAAAAAATCCTACTACAAATGTATTGCTTTATTAATATATTTCGTTTTTTTATTAATTTTTAATACTACATTTTTTTTTTTAATTATATTGTTTATTTCAAGTTTTTATACACAATTATATACATTAGAAGCCCCAGCGCCTTGTAGGCTTTATAGAGGCTAAAAAGGCAACTTAATAACAATCAATATTAATTATTTATATACGTACATTTCAAAATTAAGATTACATTTATAGTAATTTAGATTTGTTCATATTAGAAGTGTTTCTATATTTTGCAAAAGGTAAAGTTTTAGCTCTTGTTTAAAAGTCGAAATTGTTGATATATTTCTTAAATAGGCAGGCAACCGATTGTATTCAAATGGTCCAGCGTACGTAATGCGTTGCTTAGTCAATTCCAATCGGCATCTTGAGACCTGAATGTTTTCCGACTGTCTAGTATTCCGTCCAGTTCGGACTATATTTCTATTAAATGTAATTGTTCTTGCACCTATGCCTCTTAGACACTTAAACATGTACATCAAAATGTGTTGTTTATACAAACCACGGACCGGCAATGTCTGTTTTGCTTTATATTTGTATAGGTCAATTGATGAGTAACGCACAGGCAAATTATGTACTACCTTTAAGGCTTTGTTTTGAGCTGATTGTAAGGATTTCAATGAGTTGTGAGATGCAGATCCATATATCATAGGCAAGTATGTAAGATGCGAGTGAACAAGTGATTGATATATAATCATCTTAACGCCAGTACTCAACTTATGTTTAAATTTATGCAGAATTCCTACAGCTGATGATATCTTTGCATTAATGTCCTTTATATGAAGATCCCATAACAAATTATGATTTAAATGCATGCCCAAATATTTCACGCTCTGGGACTCAGCAATTGGTGTTCCCTCCACATGAATTACCATTTCACCATCATTTGAGCTAATGTAAGGCTTGAATCTTATAAATTTTGTTTTTCCGGCATTTAGAACTAATTTATTAATGCGAGAAAATTCAGCCAAAATTGCAGCATCGTACTCGATTTGGGTTTGAAGAACTTTTTCGTATTTGTACTTATAGATAAGGCATACATCATCAGCAAATAAAAACAGCTTTCCATTAAAATTTATATTTTTTAAGTCATTTATATAAATCTTAAATAACAATGGACCTAAAACGCTCCCCTGAGGGACACCATGTGCAACTGGCAACATGGAACTACTCGACGACCCAACTTGGACGTACTGCAATCTATTTTGTAGGTAATCCTTAAATAATGCTAGGGTTTCAACCGTAATTCCAATATTACTTAACTTGCTTAGCAAAATATCATGATGGACCAAGTCAAATGCTTTGGAAAAGTCAAAAAATACACCAGCTACTCCCTTATAACCATCATCAATTCCACCACAAATACTTTCCACAACGTTCACCAAAGCTTCTCCTGTACCTGCTCCTTTTTTGAATCCGTATTGACATTCATATAATATATTATTCTCATGAATGTAATTTGACAGTTGATCAAACATTAATTTTTCAAATACTTTGTCAATAGTCGACAAAATAGATATTGGCCTAAAATCAACTACAGATCTGGAGCAATTTTTCTTAGGTATGGGTATAACTTTATGAATCTTTAATGCATTTGGATATTTTTGCGTTGCAATCATATTATTAAAAATGTTTACCAGAACTTCAGCAATTTGAGATTTCCTTGCAAGTAACATTTTAGGGGTAATATTATCATACCCAGGACTTTTTTTAACATTCAAAGAATCCATTTTCCTTTCTACTTCTGCAATATTTACATTTCGCATACTAAAGCGACTACTTCCGGGAATTAATGTTCTGAACATATTTATATTATCTCCAGTGTATTGCAGCATATTCATCTTGAGGTTATTTACGGAATCGTAGAAGTAATTGTTGAATACGACAGCTTTTTCTTCATCAGATATTATACTGTTAGCATCTTCATCCAAAATTTCTTTAATTGGTTTATTACAGCGTCCAAATTCTTTATTTAGAAATTTCCATGTTTTTTTAATATCACCTGAGTACGTTCTCAAGTTATACATGTAGTAGTCGTCCATTAGTTTCCTGTTACAAATTTTTATAACTTTGCTTATACGTTTCAGATGCCCAGTAAAACTGTCCTTGTTCCTACTTTTTCTTCTCAATTTTAAAAGCTTGTTTTTGTAGCTTATTAGAGCATATAAGTTATCCGTCATCCACGGTGCAATTTTTTTACCAATCTCTATAGATTTAGATGTAATAGTTGTACTTTGGGAAGCTGCGACAGTTAGAGTTTGTATTAGACCTTGGCATAATTCGGTGGAACCGTTAACATTATTTAGCAAAGGTAATGTATTATCCAAAATTTCCGAAAATTTTACGTAATCAAACCTTATTTTTTGTTCAATAATGTTAGAGTTTGAATTAAAGTTTATGTAAATACAACAGCTAAGCATATTATGCTCAGACAGCTTGTTTTCAATACTGTGTACATAAACATTAGCAGAATTATTACAATAAATCCAATCGAGGGAGGTTTTACTTTGTGGTCTTGTAACATGAGCGTGGCAAGATTGCATATTGTATTCAGCAAATAAATTGTTTAATAATTGATTACTTCTACCCAGAGCAAGAGAATCAACATTAACATCTCCAACTAACAATACAGTACAAGTATCAAGACTCTGAAGCATATTATCCATCTTTCTCAAAAATAAGTTAAGTCGACAACGCGGTGATCTATACACGGATAAAACAATCAATTTGGAATTGTTCACCTTAACATCAGGTAACTCGATTGCAACTGCATCTATATCATCTTCACTCCTTTTCAACACAGTTCTGTACTTTAAATTTGAGTTTAAAAAAACAGTTGTTCCGCCAAACCCGTCCGCTCTTTCGCAGTGTACTGCATCAAATCCATCTATGGAATACAGGCTTAAGTATTGACTACAGAACCAAGTTTCTTGGATTGCAATAACGTCAGGCATTTTTGAGAGCTGGCTTATTTCATTTTTAAAACGATTGAATTTTCCAATCGAAGAAACACTTCTAATATTCACTGACAATACATTAAAAAACTTTGAATTTTCTTTAAAAATATACGTATTATACGATTTAATGTTATTGAAATATTTTGAATTCATCATAAAAATATAAATAAAACTGACTAAATATTACTGTAATTTAAGGTAAATCTAGTTAGTTGATAGGAAACCAGCTTCATCATCATCATCATCATCATCGTTTTCTTCTTCACTCTCATCATTATTTCCCTTGGAAGTACCACTTCGGCTAAGTTTTGAAACATTCGCTGTTGTTTTCATTAATAGCTGATCCACGTCGTCTACTGTCTTCAGAAAAATTTGTCTGGAATTTTCATCTCTTTTGGCCACAATTTTACCATTTTGAGAATAGACAAACTTATATCCCACTGCTTTAAGCGATTTCGCATATTTTAATAGCTCAAGGCTTTCTTTAGTTAGAAAATCATTCACGTACACTTTTTTCATATCATCAACTTCTTTAAGCTTCTTCTTCTCCTTCATAAAAATTGATTTGCTCTTTTTGTTTGAAAACTTAACTACAACTGACGCTTTGTTTTCTTTTTTATTATGATTTATGAAGTACGCATCTGTAATTTCGTCTTCACATATATCAGCTCCAGTTTTTTTCGCTATATCCAGCACAACCTCAACAGGCTTGGACTTTTCATTTGTTTTGATTCCATTTATAATGCAATCATTTTGAACACGAACACCGTTCAAAAAGGCGACAGTTGATTTCAGCTGTTTCACATCTTCGCGAAGAGATTTATTTTCTTTTTGTAAGTTTGTTATTGTTACTGCGTTCTTCTTAACACCTTTTAAAATTGAATCATATTGAGATGACATGAAGTTCATCGTTTGTTTCATGTCTCTCATTTCATTCAATATTGTTTTGAACTCTGATTTGCTATCATGTTCAGGCTCACAAAAATGGCACTTGTACTCGAGAGAGTCATCCTCCACTAGTCTCTCCATTTATACTTTGTTTAGTTGTGTGCATAACGAGTGGAGAGTTTTCTTGCACAAATCACATTCTATAGCATCGTCGCTATCCAACACTGCAGTCTTGCATTGTAAGCATACAATTTTATTCTTTTTGATTACAAGACTTCTTCGCGGTTTTGTAGACATTCTCTCTATTGCTCGTAGAGAAAAATCACGAAAGTTTATTTTCAAACAAACGTTTCAACTGAAACCGGCTTATTTATCAACGAAAATTCGAAATTTTTCAAGAGACGAGCGCGCACAGTGAAATTTGACGTCTGCTATCGACAGGGTTGCCAACTGTGTGTTACATAATAATAGTAAAATTAAGTAGTGTAAATTTATTTAATACTAGGTTATAAAGGGTGGTAAAATTTTAAGGGCCGATGGGCCGTCCTCGGCGGCATACTTCCATCCGATGGTCCAAATTTTCGATGACGCAGAGGCATATGTGAGGTTCTATGCCGTTAATGTGCCGAGTTATCTCATCCCTTAGTTCTTGCATTGTTTCTAGCTTATCGACGTACACCCTTTCTTTCAAATTACCCCAAAGAATGAAGTCCAACGGTGCAGAGATACAAGCCGACCGATTTTAGCCGACAAGCCGCCGCATGTTTCTGCACGAGCCGCGCCGCCGCCGATTTCATCGGCTCACATCGACTTCAAACACGCCGCCGATTTCATCGCTTCATATCGACTTCAACCACGCCGCCGAGATTTGACGAAGTTCTAACTCAGTCCAGTCTTACTACCAAAATAGACAACCCACTTAAAATTACAAAAGAAAATATAACTGTCGACATAGACAACCTACTACTGTGAAATATATGGATCTTTCTTTGAATATGATGACGTTTGTAGAAAGTTATATGATTTTATTTTAATTTGAAAGTCGCATTTATATAAGTCTATTCCACACTCAGAAAAAAGTGAACCCTATAAAGAGTTAAAATGAACTAAAATTTAGGAAAATTCAAACAAATGATTTTGCTTCAGATTATGCAAAACTGATACAAAAATTGGCAACATGAAATATTTCTCAAAAAATGCATTATACCTCTGCCATAAATAGTTGAGCTATTATTCCATGATTGCTGCGTAGGCAAGATAGGCGCCTTCGCAGTGGTTGTTTAGAATAATACTTGAATTATTTAAGAAATAAGTCTCGGCAAACGAATGAGAATTGCTTCTTAGATTAATATTCAAGAAATTTCTAAACAAATTGAAGTGGTTTTTATAAGTTCATTAATACTTGAATTTATGAAGAAATCGACATAAATTTCAGTAAACATATTAACTTAATTTTAAGAAAAAAATAATTTTTTACTTACACCTTCATGAATGAATTTTTTTCCACACAAAAAAATATTAATATTTTTCTTATATTTAGATCCCTTTTCTTCTTATTAGATCCAATGAAATGTTTTTAAGTAAATTTACTACCCTATTTCTAGTAAATGCACTATTTGTTATGTCTTTGAAATAAGGAAACATTACTCATACTTGGTTAATTTTCCTATTTTAAAGAAAATTTTTACTAAACTGGAGTAAAATTGTTGAACTAAATTGGAGTATGGATTTTACTCAAATTTAGGAATGCTATTTTTCTGAGTGCAGTGTGGCCATTTGTTCCTATAAAAACAATAAACAACAGCTCCTCTATTGTGCTTATTTATTGTATCAAAGTAGGTAGAGCTTTACCATTATTTGGGAGGATTATGATATTCAAGATGTCTGGTCAAGTATGCCTCACATGAAAAGCTGTAATTGGAAAAATATTTAATAAATTCGTCCATATTATGGATGTTTTTCTTTAAGACTGGATAACTTTGTATTAAATTAAATTTCCTGAAAATCAAAAATTCTTTTTTAAAATTGTCGCCAAAAGCAATATAATTTGGATAATAATTTGGATACTAATTATCCAGTGTAAGTCAAAATTATGGTTATCGAGGCTAAGTCCAATAAAGTCAACACAAAATATGTTTTGATGTATATTTTTATATTATAGTTAGCGAAAATGTAAAAAAAAATATTTTTTTATTTTGAGCAAAAAATTAAATTTTTATTAACGTTTTTGTTATCGCAGCTTGTTATCCCGGCTTAAACAGCTCTATTATAAGTTTTGGGAATGGATTCACACTCCCAAAAAATTGTATGGGATAATAATATTAAATTATGGGAACATTGGCTAATATTAACGAATATACAACTACCTTTGCAAAAATAAAAGAAAAAGGTATTAAAAACCAAAACATATTGCTCTTTCCATTTTCCCAAAATTGTCAAATAAAAATAGAGGTGATCGAATGACAGAACGAGTCGGAAAATCAGTCGAAAGCCGCCGCCGCCGACTTGTAACTCTACAACGGTGTCAAATCACATGATCTTGAAGGCCAATTGACATCGCCACCACGTGAGATAACACGGCCATTGAATTTGTCGCGCAAAAGATCCATTGTTTCGTTAGCTGTGTGGCAAGTGGCACCGTCCTGTTGAAACCACATATCGTCCACATCCATATCTTCCCATTCGGGACATAAAAAGTTGGTTATCATCTCACGACAGCGAAGACCATTCACAGTAACTGCCTGACCGGCCTCATTTTGGAAAAAATACGGCCCGATGATGCAGCCAGCCCATAAACCGCACCAAACAGTCACACTTTGTGAGTGCATTGGTTTTTCGACAATCACTCTTGGATTATCATTCGCCCAAATGCTGCTATTCAGCTTATTGACGAATCCACTGAGATGAAAATGTGACTCATCTTTGAAGATGATTTTCTTGGAAAATGCACGATATGCATTTTGATTTGAACGCCCATTTTCATAATCATCCTGAATAACTATCACAAAATGCTTTGCTTTATTTATTCACCACTGACAACAGAGGATAGCTGTGATGGTTAGAGTGCCGTTGTAGCAACAAGAAAATCTGCCCCCGGTAGCGTGTGATTTTTTAAAACAGAAGTGAAAACTAGAGAAAACGTGGTTCCTTTGCAACACTTTAAAATAACATTTAAGTCTTTCCAAATAAAGGACTTCCCTGATATGACAACTCCATGTTAAATTCATTGGTAAAGATCCAAGTTTTCACTTCTTCCGAATCACAAGATGAACATATTTTTCAATTCTTCGGATGTTTTTGCTGGCTGCCGCATTCCTTGTACATCAACTATTTCCTAGTAAATGAACTATTTCATAGTTAAAGAAGATTTTGAAATTAACTTAATTTAGAAACAAATGCTTAAACATACAATTTCGATTTCCTTGTCAGATTCTTGTATCTGGTACGTGCCTAATTTCGAACGTCATTAACTAAACAATAAGTGTCCTCAATAAACCGTAATGGACAAATTAAAATTGATTAACCCAATGTCAAAGAATATCCCAGAAGATAATTAACAATATTGTCTAAAATATCAACTACAATTAATAAAATGTTCGAACATGTTGAGAATATGTTCGACGAGATTGGTCTATTTGCGATTTGTAATTTAATTACACAGAGGAAGGTATTTGTCTACAAAGACAAATAACTCCACTGATGGACACGTAGAAAGTATATGACAGAAATTGCTTACAAATTGTGGACGACATTCAGTGCCGAAAAGACGAGTATGGGATTAAATATTATGTTTTATTTAAACTTAGTTTTAAATGCATACTTTCTTTTCATATCATACGTTAGTTGAACATGTTTTCCGTTCAAAAGTTGCAGAATTAATTCCAAAAAATCTTACATGTTGCATAGCTCGTAGATTGAGAATATTTGTGGGATTCTGAGATATTTGTGGGATTAGTGGCAATTGTATTCAAACCCTTGCTATATGAAACCCTAGGTTATATATGCAATTTAAAAAGAATCGGCGATTCATAAATACTTTATACGATATCAAAATGAAAACTGTATACGATTTTTCAACAGATTCGATATAGATGATCCACAAATTTATATTGATTTCATAAGTCGTAAATTTATTCCTCAAACTTTAACCTTGATAAGGGCATTTCACAGTCGGATTAGACTGTCCACATGGTTTCATAATTGGCTAATCCTTTCTATGCTGATGAACATTTGTCCATATGTATGTATATTAGAGTGTTTGTTTTTAATTTCATCTGTTGTTCAGTGTATGTCGAAAAAAACGAAATAAACCGTATTTGAACTGAGAGTGAGTTTCAACTATTACAGTATTTCAAATATCTATTTGCTGGAATGGAAGTTTGCTCCATTCCTCTAAAGCGCACACTTAAAACTTTTAATATTTATTTGTCGGTTGGAGAAGCACATGATGCTTCTACGATAACTACGCAAAAAAGTTGTTTACTAATTGTATCTGACACTTTGGATATGTCTGTTGTTGTAGCTGTTGTTTCTATCATTATGGTCAAGTTTGCTGTATGCGTTTTGCTGCCAGCAACACACTTTTGCACACTTGTACACAATTTTGCAAAGTTCATAATGAACTGTGTACTGGTATATACTTGAATCATATCGTATTGTATTTACACGGGGTGTTCCGAGTACAGGTATCCTTGAAACATAAGAAGGCTAATTCCTCCCCAGCAAATAACAACTAATGGGCAAAACCTGCAAAAAATAAAGAACATCGGAAACCAAAAAAAAAAATTAATTAAAACTAAATAAAAGTGATATAAAATTCAAGTCAAAATAACACCCAATCATTCAAAAACAAGTTAAAATGTCCTGTAGTTCTGCCGAGTCGAACTTTATATATCCTCCACCATGGATTGCATTCCACAAAGACTGTCGATTTTCGAAGCAGTGCAGTAACATTACAGTAAAATTCCATTTTCTAATATAGCAAAACAAAATAAAAATATTTAAATAAAAATTATAAATAAATATAAAATTGTGATTATTTCAAACCACGCTTGTAAGGCAAGACTACCAACAAGTTATAATATATATACATATATAGAAATCATAATTCAAGTCAATTCAAAAAGTAAATAAAAGACAGCAATCGTCAAAAAAGCTTAAACCCTACAGTGGGTTGTATTTCCAACCAATTTTAATTCCAAAACTACAAATTTTGAAAATCCATTATATCTCACGTACACAGTGCAAAACCAGTAAGGAAAGGCTAAAGTCGGGCGGGGCCGACTCTATGATACACTCCACTTTTAATTCGAATACAATTCAATTCGGTGAAAACGGGAAGGTTTTTTGTATCCTGTAAATGTATGTATTTGACAAAAAATTTTATATCGGAAAGGACATTTGTATGAGGATATATTGAAACCTGGAACGAAATAGGTGAAATATAAAATGTATAGTTTGGCCGACTCTATGATACACTCCACTTTCAATCCGAATACAATTCAATTCGGTGAAAAAGTGAAAACGGGAAGGTTTTTTGTATCCTGTAAATGTATGTATTTGACAAAAAAATTTATATCGGAAAGGACATTTGTATGAGGATATATTGAAACCTGGAACGAAATAGGTGAAATATAAAATGTATAGTGTGGCCAAAATCGGTTAAACTTATGGGAGCAACATTTGAAATTGGGCTATATTTAAATCTGAACCGATCTTACCCACTTTCTCCATAGTTTTGTTTAGTTAGATTATAAGATGTTGTGCGAAATTTAAAGAAAATCGAGCACAATATGTGGCTTTTAAAGCGGCAAAAGTCAAATCGGGAGCGACATTTGTATGGGGGCTATATCTAAATATGAACCGATCTTACCCAATTTCTGCATAGTGTTTCTAGTTGGATTATAAGATGTTGTCCCAAATTTAAAGAAAATCGATTAGAATATGTATCATTTAAAGCGGAAAAAGTCAAATCTGGAGCGACATTTATATGGGGGCTATATCTAAATCTGAACCGATCTTACCCAATCTTTGCATAGGTGTTTCTAGTAAGATTATAAGATGTTGTGCCAAATTTAAAGAAAATCGAGTACAATATGTGGTTTTTACAGAGGAAAATGTCAAATCGGGAACGACATTTGTATGGGGGCTATATCTAAATCTGAACCGATTTGACCTATTTTCACCATAGATGTTCTTAGTTTAAATATAAGATGTTTTGCCAAATCTGAAGACAATCTGATACAATATGTGGTTTCTAGAGCGGAAAAAGTCAAATCGGGAGCGAAATTTGTATGGGAGCTATATATAAATTTGAACCGATCTGACCGATATTCACCATGAGTGTTTCTAGTGGAAATATAAGATGTTTTACCAAATCTGAAGACAATCTGATACATTATGTGGTCTCTAGAGCGGAAAAAGTCAAATCGGGAGAGAAATTTGTATGGGAGCTATATATAAATCTGAACCGATCTAACACATTTTTACCACAGGTGTTTTAAAGAAAATCTGTTGTAATATGTGGTATCTAGAGTGAAAAGAGTCAATTCGGGAGTGAAATTCGTATGGGGGCTATATCTAAATCTGAACCGATTTTCTTCAAATTAAATAGCGTTCGTCCTTATCCCGAAAAACGTCGTTGTGCAAAGTTTCATTTGGTTCTGTCTACAATTGCGACCTGTATCGTGATTACAAGAATAGATGGACGGACGGACGGACGGACGGACGGACAGACAGACAGACGGACATTGCTAAATCGACTCAGAAAGTGATTCTAAGACGATCGGTATAATTAACAATGGGTCTATCTCGTTTCCTTTTGGGTGTTACAAACAAATGCACAAAGACATAATACTCTCGTGGAGTGTATAAAAACATATCTTCATGATTCAAAAAATTTATAAATCATGTCACCATGTCATTTGTAAATAAATTTGCATTCTATTAAATATAGATGTAAAATGGTCTTGAGCCAGGACAATATCCCAGTTCAAATCAAATATTGATTACAGACCAAAAAATACAAACGAAAAAACTAAAACAAATGAGCGTTGGTACGGCAGAAGTATTGCTGGGTAACTATACCTGCATATACACATACTTACATATGCAACTCAATGAAATGCATGTGTACTTTATTACTTGGAGCGATTTTTTAAACGCAAATTCGGCAAGTGAGTTGTGCTTATCGTTCGTTTGTGAGAATCATATCCTTATAGAGGCCGGGTTTGATGCTATATGAAAAGACTTTTGACTTGGACGAAATCATGATCGTGGTAGTCTGCAGCCAAGTAATAAATGTCACCATGCCATTTGTTAATAAATTAGCATTCTATTAAATATAGATGCAAAATGGTCTTGAGCCAGCACAATATCCCAGTTCAAAATTTATAAAATTCTAATTTGGAAAAATATTTTATTTTACTTGTCTATGCAGTCAGACGAATGTGTATAACGATTGCCATGACTCAAGCTGCGGCCATTTAGTTGGTACCATTTTTATCCCCTTTTTCCATTTTTCGCCCTTAAACGTGCGCCTTTCTTAAATCTCTTTTTATTTTTCGTGTCTACGCAGTCAAGGGAATAGTATACTCCGAATTACATGACTCTAGCTGCAGACATTTGGTTGGTACTATTTGTATACCCTTTTTCCATTTTAGCTCCAAAAAGTAGGAATTTCCAAAAGTCAGTTTATTTTACGTGTCTACGCAATCAGAGGAATGTCTACAACGAATTTCATTATTTTAGGCCCAGCTGTTTGGTTGGTACCATATTTGCCCTCTATTCCCAATTCACGCCTTAAAAGTTCATTAGAGGAATGTACACTAGGGCGTACCTCAAAAAAAAAGTTCGCCGTACACCTTCGAATATGAAGTATTATTGAAAGGTAGTTTCAAAAAAAAAATTTTTATTTTTTTATGCCGAACGTAGGGGTCGCGCTTTTACATTTTTCTATATAACTTGTATTTATAAACGGATTTTAAAGTGTGATACATCGATGTTTTTGTCTCGACGAGGCCGATTTTTTTGTCTTTGAAGTCATTGAGCTCAAGCACCCCCTTCTGGTACTTACCCATCATTTCTCAGTTGCTACTACCCTAATGTACCACTCTAATAATCGAAAATTAAAGCTCGCATAAAATCATGAATCATGTTTGAGCTCAATGACTTCAAAGACAAAAAAATCGGACAAAAACATCGATGTATCACACTTTAAAATCCGTTTATAAATGCAGAAGTTATATAGAAAAATGTAAAAGCGCGACCCCTACGTTCGGCATAAAAAAATAAAAAAAATTTTTTTGAAACTACCTTTCAATAATACTTCATATTCGAAGGTGTACGGCGAACTTTATTTTTTTACTTGTAACCTGGTGCGCTCTAATGTACACACAGAATTTCATGTTTCTAACTATTGTCGTTTGATATGTAACATTTTTATCCCTTTTTGCCCCATTTCACCCCCTTAGGAATAAAAATCATTTTATGTTGCACTTTTTTGTTATAGAGGGAATGTCCATATCCAATATCAAGTAAGTACAAGCAGACATATTGAAAAACAAGTAAGGAAAGGTTAAAGTCGGCCGGGGCCGACCGAATACAATTCAATTCGGTGAAAAAGTGAAAACGGGAAGGATTTTTGTATCCTGTAAATGTATGTGTTTGAAAAAAAAAATGTTAAGTCGGAAAGGACATTTATATGGGGGTATATTGAAACCTGGAACGAAATAGGTGAAATATAATATGTATAGTTCGGCCAAAATCGGTTAAACATTTGGGAGCAACATTTGTATTTGTTCTATATCTAAATCTGAACCGATCTTACCCACTAGGTATTTCTTGTTGGATTATAAGATCTTGTGCAAAATTTAAAGAAAATTGGGTACAATATGTGGTTTCTAGAGCGGACAATGTCAAATCGGGAGCGACATTTGTATGGGGGCTATATCTAAATCTGAACCGATTTGCCTCAAATTAAATAGCGTTCGGCCTTGGTCCACAAAACTTACTTGTGCAAATTTTTGTTAAGATCGGACTATAATTGCGACCTGTAATTTGATTACAACAATAGATGGACAGGCAGACAGACGGACATTGCAAAATCGACTCAGAAAGTGATTCTACGTCGATCGGTATACTTAACAATGGGTCTATCTCACTTCCCGTTGGGCATTACAAACAAATGCACAACGCCATAATACTCTCGTGGAGTGTATAAATATGCTTAAATACTCTGAAATATTGGGGTTGTTATGGGTCCTTGTGAGGAACTATTATGGACTGAGAAGTATTAATGGAAAATTTATTGGAGGCCCTGGCTCCTTTCGTTTAGATGCTAGCGTGCTTTCAACTGCCGGACGGACATGGCTAGATCGTCTTAGAATTTTATGATGATCAAGTTACAAACGGAATGACAAAGTATAACAAGTAAGGAAAGACTAAATTCGGACGGGGCCGACTATATGATACACTCCACTTTCTATCCGAATACAATTCAATTCGGCAAAAAATTTAAAACGGGAAGGATATTTGTATGCTTCCTAATCATAAACCCGACCCAATTTGCCAAATCGAGAAGAATATTTGTGTCGGGGCTATATCGAAACATGGATTGATGTTACCCACTTAGACAATAGTTTCTTCCAATTCAAGTATAACGTTTTACGCTCAATTTGAAGAAATTCTCTGAAAATACGTGGTTTTTGTGTCGGAAAAAGGCAAGCCGGGAGCGAAATTTCTATGGGAGCTATATATAAATGTGACCCATTTTCACCATGGATGTTTCTAGTGCAAACATAAGATATTTTGCCAAATTTGAAGAAGGTCTGTTAAAATATGTAGTTTCTAGAGCAGAAAAAGTCAAATCGGCACTGAAATTTGAATGTGAGCTATATATAAATCTGAACCGATCTGAACTATTTTCCCCACAGGTGGTCCTAGTTTAAATATAAGATGTTTTGCAAATTTGAAAACAATCTGATAAAATATGTTGTTTCTAGAGTGGAAAAAGTCAAATTGGGAGCGAAATTTGTATGGGAGCTATATATAAATCTGAACCGATCTAACCCATTTCACCATGGGTGTTTCTAGTGGAAACATAAGATATTTTGCAAAATTTCAATAAAATCTGTTGGAATTTGTGGTATCAAGCGTGAAAAGAGTCAAATCGGGAGTGAAATTCGTATGGGTGCTATATCTAAATCTGAACCGATTTTTATCAAATTAAAGAGCGTTCGTCCTTGTAGCGAAAAACTTCGTTGTGCAAAGTTTCATTTGGTTCTGTCTACAATTCCAAGAATAGATGGACAGACAGACAGACGGACATTGCTAAATCGATTCAACAAGTGATTCCAAGTCGATCGGTATAATTAACAATGGGTCTATCTCGCTTCCTTTTGGGTGTTACAAGCAAATGCACAAAGACATAATACTCTCGTGGAGTGTATAAAAATAGTCCAAGCCCAAAAACGAAATAACATCCAATTAGCCCAATCATTGGACAATCAACATATCTTTTGAGGTTTTAGAAAGCGAAAAAAGGTTCGTTCACATAAATTAATTCTTCATTATCTTTCATGACATACTGTAGATGTTACTATTGTACTATGCATAGCGAAATTTTATTATACCCCCACCTTAGGATGGGGTTATATTCATTATGTCATTCTGTTTGTAATACCTTGAAATATTCGTCGGGAACCCCATAAAGTATATATATTTTGTGTCGTGGTAAAAGTCTAACGCCATGTCCACCTGTCTGTTGAAGCCACGCTAACTGCCGAACGAAATCAGCTAAGAGGTTCAAATTATCCGTAAATGTTTCTTATGGTTGCAGATCCCAAATGATTGAAAGTGGGCGAAATCGGCAGAGATTGAAAAAATTTTCCTTAACAAGGACTGAAAATACCCCCTAATATTTTGATTATTTAAGAAATTTTTTTGAAAATTTCTCCTTTTTATACACTTCAAATTTATTGCGCACTAACTACTAACGTGAAAACACCAAAAAGTACAAAAATGTTTAGCTTTTTAAATGGGCAAAAAGGTACCAATGATACGACAACAGCATGAACAACAAACATGAAACTGATTGTATAGACGCGAAATATAAACACATTTTTTGAAATTTGTAGTTTTAGGCAGAAAATGGGGCAAAAGGGGATAAAAAGGTACCAACCAAACGGTTGCAGCTAGAATAGTGAAATTCGGTGTGTACATTGTTCTGACTGTGTATACGCGAAAAATAAAGATATATTTCGATATTCGTAGCTTTAGGATCAAAACAGGATAAAATTGATACCAAGCAACCGGCTGTAGATAGAATCATTCAGTGTTTAAACTCGTGTGTCTTCGTAAACACGCAAAATATGAGTACTTTTAGGGTCAAAATGAAAAAGAATAAAACTGGTACCAAGCATACGAATGTACCCCGAAACATAACGAATCTTTGAAATTTGTACCTTTCACTCACTTTTTATAATTCATTTTAAACAGTGCGCATAAGTATGCCTTATAATTTCAAATAGTAAGCAAAATTAGTAATGTGTATACAAAATATCACAATTTCCTAATATGGTTCCGCACTTCTATGTAAAGTCGACAATCTACCGTTAATACTGTGGAATGCACTCCGTCGTGGAGGTTATATAAGATTCTTCCTGAAAAAACTTAACGCCTTTTCACACACATATTTTTTCAAAGAAAACGAACGAAAACGGGACAAGAAATGTAAATCAAACATTTCCGAATGTAACTAAAGTCGTGTCTAATATAAAAATTTTAAGACATCACATAATTTGGTTTGATGCCAATGGACAAATTATATAATAATACAACATTTACCACAAGTAAACGTTCCACATACTTAATAATAAATATATTCCAGAATTATACACTCCACCAATCATACGAAAATATCAATTGTTTTTAATTACTATTGTTCTCCAGTTGAACAAATATCAATAAATATAAATTGCGACACATCGATAAAACTATTAGTACTAAATTATTCATAATTTCCATATTTCATTATATTGTCTTGTTTAGTGTATTTTTGTTCTTTCCTTTTTTACAAGGCACGTTGATATTATTACCCATTTTTATTGTTTCAATATATAAATGTAGTTTAATTTATGAGGACATAGGCAGCGGCGTATTCAGCTTGCTTCGGTTCCTATACAAAAGTCTAAAAGTCTGAATAATTGTTTTTAATTGAAACAGAATAGATTTCTTATAATTCTGAAAGGGCATGTTGAGTAGATCATTTTTGTAGACTAAACTTATTGTCCATCTGGTCTGAGCTTCTTTTTCTCGAAGGGAGCATTATACTAAGTGCAAAAAATGTAGTAAGATAATGTCTGAGATAATTCTTATGTCAGAAGTATATGGTGGAATTGTATGAAGATCATTTTTGTGGAAGATCTTAACGCTCTAGCTCATCTCTTTATGAGTCAATATGACCCTTTTTCGAGAAAATCGATAAAAGTCCTTTCAAAGGCCAGACTACCAATACGTATACTTATCTAAATAATACTTCAAGTCAATTAAAATTAAAATAAAAATATATTCTTATATTTTCAAAAAGCTTAAGTATCATAAATATTGGAAGATAGTGGGTTGTATTTCCATTCTATTTTAATTCCAAAATTACAATTTTTGAAAATCCATTATCTCACGTACATAGTGCAAAATAACACCTCGTTATTCAACCAATTTTTGCCGAAAAAGTAAAAAGTACGAATTTGAAAAAATCGTTTTATTTTGCGTGTCTATGCAGTCACAAGAATGTATACACCGAATTCCATGATTCTAGCTGCTGCCATTTTGTTGGTACCATTTTTATCCCCTTTTTCCAGTTTAACCACAAAAAATACGAATTTCGAAAAATCCATTTATTTTACGTGTCTACGCAATCAGAGGAATGTATGTACCGAATTTCAATATTATAGATGCAGCAGTTTGGTTGGTACCATTTTTATCCCTCTATTCCCATTTTACACCTTAAAAGTACCAATTTGGAAAAAATACTTTTATATTATGTATCCACAAAATTAAAAGAATGAACACATCGAATTTCGTGTTTCTAGCTGTTGTCATTTGATAGGTACCATTTTTATCCCTTTTTGGCCCATTTCAGCCCTTAAAAATAAGAATCACTTTAACGTGCACGTTTTAGCTATAAGGGGATTGCACACACCAAATATCAAGCAAATTAAAAGAAGCTTAAATGGTCTAAATATTAGGAGTATTTTCAATCCCTGACCGATTCCGCCGACTTTCATATCCAAACGATCTACAACTGTTAGAAGTATTCTGAGAAAATTTTGACGTCCTTGCTCCTTTCGTGCTTTAAACAGATGGGCAGACGGACGGACATGGCTTTGAATTTTATGGCGATCTAGGATATATATGCTTTACTCAGGTCAATATTTCAATGTGTTGCAAACGGAATGACGAATTTAATATACCCCTATCCTGGATATGTTTTTTTATACCCTACACCACTTCGTGGGCTAGGGTATTATAAGTTAGTTTCGCCCCAAATGTTTGTAACACCAAGAAATAATCGAGCTAGACACACCTTTAAGTATACCGATCGGCTTAGAATCACCAGCTGAGTCGATTTAACGATGTCTGTCTGTCCGTCTGTCCGTCTGCTGTCCATCTAAGCTTGTTCGCACTCTACAGGTCGCAATTGTTGTCCGATTGTCATGAAACTTGGCAGAAGTTATTTTTTCTGGCCAATGACCATCGGTATTGAATTTGGAGGAAATCGGGTCAGATTTAGATATAGCCTCCATACAAATGTCGCTCCCGATTTGACTTTTTCCGCCCTATAAAGCACATATAGTACCCGATTTTCTTTAAAATTGACACAACATCTTATAATCCGACTATAAACACCTATGCAAAAATTGGGTAAGATCGGTTCAGATTTAGATATAGCCCCCATACAAATGTCGCTCCCGATTTGACATTTTCCGCTCTAGAAACCACATATTGCACCCGATTTTCTTTAAAATTGACACAACATCTTATAATCCAACTAGAAACACCTATGCAAAAATTCGGTAAGATCGGTTCAGATTTAGATATAGCTCCCATACAAATGTCGCTCCCGATTTGACATTTTCCGCTCTAGAAACCACATATTGTACTCGATTTTCTTTAAAATTGACACAACATCTTATAATCCAACTAGAAACACCTATGCAAAAATTGGGTAAGATCGGTTCAGATTTAGATATAGCCCCCATACAAATGTCGCTCCCGATTTGACATTTTCCGCTCTAGAAACCACATATTGTACCCGATTATCTTTAAATTTGGCACAACATCTTATAATCTTACTAGAAACACCTATGCAAAAATTGGGTAAGATCGGTTCAGATTTAGATATAGCCCCCATACAAATGTCGTTCCCGATTTGACATTTTCCTCTGTAGAAACCACATATTGTACTCGATTTTCTTTAAATTTTGCACAACATCTTATAATCTTACTAGAAAGACCTATGCAGAAATTGGGTAAGATCGGTTCAGATTTAGATATAGCCCCCATACAAATGTCGCTCCCGATTTGACCTCAGCCGCTTTAAAAGCCACATATTGTGCTCGATTTTCTTTAAATTTCGCACAACATCTTATAATCTAACTAAACAAAACTATGGTGAAAGTGGGTAAGATCGGTTCAGATTTAAATATAGCCCAAATTCAAATGTTGCTCCCATAAGTTTAACCGATTTTGGCCAAACTATATATTTTATATTTCACCTATTTCGTTCCAGGTTTCAATATATCCTCATACAAATGTCCTTTCCGATATAAAATTTTTTGTCAAACACATACATTTACAGGATACAAAAAACCTTGACGTTTTCACTTTTTCACCGAATTGAATTGTATTCCGATTGAAAGTGGAGTGTATCATAGAGTCGGCCCCGCCCGACTTTAGCCTTTCCTTACTGGTTTTCGACTAAAGAATGGTGGTATTTTTGGTGGAGCACAATGGACAAAAAATTCTGAGTTTAGTCTTTTTAAAACGGATTTCAACCTACTAAGTTACACAAAACCAGATTTTGGGGGTGTCTGGGAAATTTCAAGGACATATTCTTGTTTTACTCGACAATAATTGCCAGAAAAAATTCCCAGATTTTTATATATTTTTTTTTTGTAGCACAGTGTTATAAAGACTAGTGTGCTTTTATAATCTTATGCGATCATATCGCTTAATAAATTTGTATCTCAAAGTAAGCAGTTATTCAAAACAGCCAAGCAGTTTCTGGTTTATTTCTAGCCTTTTTATGGCACAATACAAAAATTAAAGAATTTTGAGCTGAATTGTTGGCCCTTATCAATTTTCATATTATTAATCCGGCCCTGTACATAGACATGTGTGTCAGCATATACAAACGCACAGTCACACACACATGTGAATGTAAAAATTAATGAAGCATTTACAATTAGATTTTATGTATTGATAATCGGTATTTTCATAAATTGCACATTAATGACCTTAATTGTTTATTGCATTTAGTTAATTTGTCCACCCTCCACAATGGTATGGGGTTTATTTAAATTGTATCATAACATTTGTGACGATATATTAGCTGAATACCTTGTAATGTATTTATTCTTGGTCATTGCAAACCTAAGACAAGCCTCCTGACTCGTGCTTCCATTTATAGTTCGATGGTGAAAATTGCCTGAAGTAAATTGGAAATGAAAATGTAATGAAGGCAATTATATTTGTAAAATGTCAGGTAAAGAATGTTAAAAATATTAAAGCATTTTTGCATACAGTTTTATAATTAAATTTAAGGGCGGTGGTGTTGCTCTCCTATATTACACTTAATATTATTTCTTATTAGGTGAGGGTTGGGATAATGTCAGAGTATAATATTCAGTGCGACCGAACTTCATTTATTCATTTGCGTTGACAATTGTAAGTAATTTGTGCTTGACAAAATTGCCATGACAATTTAAGCGAGAATTAATAATAATTCGTGAATTTTTGAGTAATAAGATGACATGTCGAGTTAACATTTTTAGGGAGGGTTCCTATATATAAATCTAAACCGATTTTGTTCGGGGCCACGAAAAATCACCCATTTATCGGCAATGTTTATACACTCCACGAGAGTATTATGTCTTTGTGCATTTGTTTGTAACGCCCAAAAGGAAACGAGATAGACCCATTGTTAAATATACCGATCGACTTAGATTCACTTTTTAGGTTGATTTAGTCCAGGTCGCAATTGTTGTTAGAAAAAAATGAAACTTTGCACAACGATGTTTTATGGGATAAGGACGAACGCTATTTCTTGGCAAAATATCTTATATTTCCACTATAAACACCCATGATCAGATCGGTTCAGATTTATATATAGCTCCCATACAAATTTCGCTCCCAATTTGACTTTTTCCGCTTTAGAAACCACATATTTTATCAGATTGTTTTCAAATTCGGCAAAACAGCTTATATTTAAACTATGAACACCTGTGGTGAAAATAGGTCAGATCGGTTCAGATTTATATATAGCTTCCATTCAAATTTCGCTCCCGATTTGACTTTTTCCGCTTTAGAAACCACATATTTTATCAGATTGTTTTCAAATTCGGCAAAACAGCTTATATTTAAACTAGGAACACCTGTGGTGAAAATAGGTCAGATCGGTCCAGATTTATATATAGCTCCCATAGAAATTTCGTTATACTTGAATTGGAAGAACGTATTGTGTAAGTGGGTCACTTTTCTTTCAAATAACCCCAAAGAAAGAAGTCCGACGGTGTCAAATCACATGATCTTGGTGGCCAATTGACATCGCCACCACGTGAGATAACACGGCCATTGAATTTGTCGCGCAAAAGAGCCATTGTTTCGTTAGCTGTGTGGCAAGTGGCACCGTCCTGTTGAAACCACATATAGTCCACATCCATATCTTCCCATTCGGGCCATAAAAAGTTCGTTATCATCTCACGATGGCGAAGACCATTCACAGTAACTGCCTGACCGGCCTCATTTTGGAAAAAATACGGCCCGATGATGCAGCCAGCCCATAAACCGCACCAAACAGTCACTCTTTGTGAGTGCATTGGTTTTTCGACAATCACTCTTGGATTATCATTCGCCCAAATGCGGCTATTCAGCTTATTGACGAATCCACTGAGATGAAAATGTGACTCATCACTGAAGATGATTTGCTTCGAAAATTGATCATCCACTGTTACCATTTCTTACCCATTTTCATAATAAGCCTGAATAACTTTAATGTGTGTATCTTTCCATGGTTCAAATTGAGTTAGTCTGAAATTGAGAAATGTCAAATGAAATGCAGAAAAAACTTGACGTTTAGGTGTGGTTCACATTCAACATCGGTCCTTATAATTTAACCACCCTTTATTTATTTTAGTTCTGTTAACATTCCTTAACTTATATTTCTCCTAGAAACATCTATGGTGGCGTATGGGCCGATTTTATGGTCTATAGTTTTATTAAGCTCCTTATGGACCATAGCGATGCACTATTTCACTTATACGTACCTCGTGCTTTGACTTCTTAGCGCTCAAGAAATAACGATACATGTCGGTCAGCATTGTCTCAGCCGATTTAGCGATAAATTTTGCCAATTTTTTAATGCAAAATAAGTAAATGATGAAAGTAAAGTAAGCTGATTTATAAGTACCATGTTTAAGGGTCCACACTATAGAATGTATACAGCATTCTACTTTTACTTATATTTCAAATCTTTTAGGATTGACTATAAAAATCATGTAATGTGATAGAGAGTATGGTAATGATTTGTTAGTATTTATATAAATAAAGGAAATTTTCATATGAAGATTCTTGGACGATTTCAAATTAAAAAAAAATTGGGTGACTTTATTTTAAAAAGGTTTACAATTTTTAACAGATTTCTTTGAACAGACCAACAATCAACTAGAGATAAAATGTATCCGTATACGTTCTTGTCTACAATTTTCACTACATTCGATAAACTGCAAAACATATTTGAAAATAGTATACTTTTTCTGTATATGAATAGTTTCAATGACCACTATGGAATTTTATTATAAAAACCGTAGTTGGCTGCCTCAAAGAACACTTCACTACGCAAATAAAGTGTGAACTATGAATAGGTTTCGTTTAGTGGTGGTGTTAAGCTTATATATTTGTTATATTAATGTTTCAATTTTGTTTGAAGGGTGTGTGTGGGTGAAACGGATTAAATTGCGGTCAGTAAAGGAAGCAAAGCTGAATAGAATTTTGTAATTATTTTTTTTTCAATGGTATTTTGAAAGCATTTGAAGAGGTGGCTCATGTTTGTTTCAGTTTATTATAAAATTATAAATAACAAGGATTTATTTTGAGAAATATACATTAGTTATTAATACCATACAGACTAAATTAATAGAAACATTTTTATACTAATGCTAGATAAATTTATTATCATATACAATAAAAGAATATAAAATAAAAAGAAGAAAAGGCATTTCTGAAAATCAACTCTTCGTTTTTATTTAATAAGATTAATAATATAAATTAATTATTCTTAAAATTTTCAGTAATTCTAAGTTTATATCTGAGTTTTTATAATAAACTAGCTGAACCCCCGCCCGCTGCGGCAGGCAAAAAAAAAAAAACAAACGGTAAAATTAAAATCTGCTGTCATATAGATTTTTCTCCTGATCGGCAATATATGTACCAATTATAACCAAGGTACTTCCCTGATAAATGAAATGGATAGTTTCCATGGAGAACGTTAGTTTACGGCAAATAATGAAAAAAATGTTAAAAATCAAATTGATTTTTTATTAAGTGTGATTCTCCCCTCCTTTCCATTACCTAAACAAAAACTTCAATCGTAAGAAGAAATTACATTGCATTACATTCAAAACACATATAAAGTCAAGCAAATTGTTCACTAATCAAACAACACAAAAACTAAAAATTAATATAATTTCCGCTTTCTTGACTTAAGTCGGCTGTTGGCGATTGAATATATCTCTTTTTGTAACCTTTCTTTACTATTGTGCTAAGAAAATCCACAGAAAACGTGTAATTTTACAAAATTCAAATCAAAAATGTCCCATCTTTCAAATCCCGCCCATTTGTATATTATCTAAGCAGCTTACAACAAAATTAACTCACACAACAATATAGGAATCTTAGTGTCGAATATACTCAAAAATAGTTTTTAACTTCGTATGGGAAGAGTCACGGCCACTTTCGGCCTATCTCGGTGTCGAAATACTCTAAAACCGGTTTTAATTGCATATGGGAAGGGTCACGCCCACATTCCAGCCATCTTTGCAAAACTAAAGGGTGGTTTTTTAGCTATTATCTTTTTGGCAACACTGGTTTAAACAGCTGACGCAGCTGTATCGGCCAGTGTTAATGATGACCATCAATTATCGATTCGTCGCCGTTCGCAGCAATTGGGCCTCTGTTACTCAAAAATATGGAAATGCCAAAATTGGACTAAGCGGATGGACCATTTGAGGCGCAGTCAAGGTCAACATTTGCATGAAATAATCTTCAAAAATTAAATTATATGGACCGTACTATCGATTCAAATAAAGATTTCATCCATTTTTACTGAATTCTATGTGTTTTTTTTTTTTTTTGAAAAACTTTCCTATAGCTTTTAAAAATCGCCCTTTATTTACACTGGATCAACTCACACAAAATTTAAGCACTCTAGGTGTCATAGAACTGACCATATTCGGTATTATTATGTTTCAAATTCGTATGTGATGTACCACGCCCACTTTCCCATTACCTTCCATTTTTGGTACAACTGCACAGTTTTATGCTGGATGCACTCACATAAAATTTCAGCACTCTAGGTGTCATATAACTGACAATATTCAATAATAGGCTTTAACTTCGTATGGTAAGTGCCACGCCCACATTTCCATTACCGTCCATTTTTGGGACAAATACGCACATTGATGCTAGATTCACTTACACCAGGTGTCATAGAACTAACAATATATAGGTTTTAACTTCGTATGGGAGGTGCCACGCCCACTTTTCCAATACCGCCCTTTTTTAGCACAACAGTGCAGGCTAATAATTAGTGAACTTTCACAAAAATTCAAGACTCTAGCTGCAACAGTATTCCCAATATGCTAATTTATAAAAAACGAATAAATCCCCAATTTGTGTTGGAGGTGCCACGCCCACTGAAAGTATCAAAAATTTATGTAGCCTACTTCCACCACCGCACAGAGGACTTTGTTCATACAAAGTTTGGCAAAAAATATAAGGAGTGCTCGTAGAATGTAGAAATTTTGCTCTGAGCTCAATTAAGAAAAATATATAGTTTAATCAAAATTGGCAAAATTGGACTACCCACCGCCCATAATTTATTTTTGTCCCAAACTTTCTGAAATTTGGCACAGAGCCTTTTATTATATACTCTATCACACTTTCTGGAGAACTTTAATCTATATACTGTGCACCGGTTCAGCATGAACATACTGTGAAAATTTCAAGAGGAAGACAAACAAACTTACAAACACAGATTCATTTATATATATATATAGATTCGTCAGGCGAACTATTTTCGATTGACCCACAAGAAAAGGAATGTGAATGATATTTAAAATTGTCCATAACTGGTAAGTACTGTGCTCCTCGGTTCAGTTATAAATAAAGAAATATAATAACAAAATGAATACCCACTTTATTCAATGCTCGATAATATTCAAATTATGGACACACCAAATTCATTTATGTACATTATTTTTATATGTATGACATTATTTGTAATGTGTTGTGATTTTTATTTGTACTCAGTGGACTTTGTTTTGTGATAATTTTGGTTAGATTTTCCCTTTGTAATACATATTTGTGCAATGTACACATATCACAGAATTTATTTGCATTACATTTGTTTCGGTATTAGTGATATGTTAATATTCCGTGATATGATACCCAGAACGATACGTAGTTATCCTTTTGGGAATAACCATACAGGTAGTGCAGCATTATTAAATAAAAATGCGACAATGGCAGTTATAAAATAAATTAAGCTGCCGTACATTGAGAACTTATTAGTGTATCCAAATATACGGTCGTTTAAATTATGGTTGGCCATTTAAATTTTTAAATTAGAATCGGTTATAAAAAAAGTACAGATTATTTTTTCAAATTTTCTGGTTTTATTGAAAGGTTGAACGTTGTCATTTAATAATGGAACACAATGACATTTATATGGCTACCACAATTAGCTCGGCAGTACCTCATCCGATAAACCCAATTTTTGAGTACAGCCCAAAATCCACACCAAGCAGTGACTCGTTGTGGATGAATTGGCTTCTCAATAGTCACGTGTGGGTTCTCTGAACCCCATATGTAGCAATTTTGCTTATTGGCATAGCCACCGAGATGAAAATGAGTTTCATAAAGGCTGAACTGAAGGCCGATCTCTTCTCGAAAAGTTCCACTACTATGGAACTAAGTTTTTAATATTTCCCAAATTTTTCGCGGGTTGTTGACGATCGACCATATGATCGACATCAGCTGATGCTAGCATGTGACATCCACATGCAGATGGCGGTATTGTTTGTTTTTATGTTTGTCAAAGTTGTGTGTGTGTACTTCGCACGAAGCAGCAATACGTGCTGAAATAAAATATTAAAATCCAAATTTGTGTTGTTTTAATAAATTGTCTCCTCCAGGCTCCGTCTAGGGGATACTAACAGGGCCACCATACTTGTTGGAACCTGTTCAATGGTATAGCGTCCCATTTTGCAAATATCAAACATAAACCTGAAAATAAAAATAACAAGTAAAAACGGCGTTAAGTTCGGCCGGGCCGAACTTTATATACCCTCCACCATAGATTGCATTCCACAGAGGTTGTCGGTTTTCGTAGAAGTGCAATATTATTACAGGAAAATATAATTTTTTTTAATATAGCCAAACCAAAACAAATACAAATATTGAAAAAATAATTTTAAAACAAATATAATATTTTAATTATTTCAAACCATTATTTATTTCAAATCAAAAAATTAATATTCTTATATTTATATTTTCAAAAAGCTTAAATACCATAAATATTGGTAGATAGTGGGTGCTACAGTTGGTTGTATTTCCATTCTATTTTAATTCCAAAAGTACAAATTTTGAAAATCCATTATCAGACGTACGTAGTGCAAATTAACCTAACTTCATGTTTCAACCAATTTTTGCCGTAAAAGAAAAGGTACGAATTTGGAAAAAAAAAACTTGAAAGTACGAATTTCGAAAAATCCGTTTATTTTCCTTGTCTACGCAGTCAGAGGAAAGTATACTCCGAATTGCATGACTCTAGCTGCGGTCACTTCATTGGTACTATTTTTATCCCCTTTTTTCATTTTAACCCCAAAAAGTACGAATTTCAAAAAATCTGTTTATTTTAAGTGTCTACGCAATCGGAGGAATGTATACACCGAATTTCATTGTTCCAGGTGTAGCCGTTTGGTTGGTACCATTTTTATCCCTCCGAATGCATACTCCGAATTTCACGACTCTACCTGCGGTCATTTGGTTGGTACTATTTTTATCCCCTTTTTCTATTTTGACCCCAAAAAGTACGAATTTCGAAAAATCAGATTATTTTCCGTGTCTACACAGTCAGAGGAATGTATACTCCGAATTTCATGACTCTAGCTGCTGTCATTTGATTGGTACTATTTTTATCCCCTTTTTTCATTTTAACCCCAAAAAGTACGAATTTTGAAAAATCGGTGTATTTTACTTGTCTATGCAATCAGAAGATTGTATACACCGAATTTCATTATTCTAGGTACAGACGTTTGGTTGGTACCATTTTTATCCCTCTATTCCCATTTTACCCCTTAAAAGTACGAATTTGGAAAAAAATACTTTTATATTATGTATCTACTCAATTAGAGGAATGTACACACCGAGTTTCGTGTTTCTAGCTGTTATCGTTTAATATGTACCATTTTTATCCCTTTTTTGCCCCATTTCACACCCTACAAATAAGAATCACTTTATGGTGCAGTTTTTTGCTAAAAAGGGAATGCGCATACCAAATATCAAGCAAATATAAACAAACATATTCAAAAAACATGCTTAAATACGCTAAAATGTTAGGGATTATTATGGTTATTTTTAGTCCTAGTGATCGGCCTAGCCTTAGGGCCGATTTCGCCCCGTTTCAATCAGAGTTACAAGCCGAACCATAATTATCGGCGGCGGCGGCGCTGTTCAAAATGGGTCGGCGGCGGCGGCTTTCGGCTGATTTGCCGGCTCGTTCTGTAATTCGATTACCCCTATTTATTTGTCAATTTTGGGAAAACTGAAGGAATAATTTTCTTTTATTTTTTAGCAAGTAGTTCAATATTCGTTAATATTAGCCAATGTTCCAATTACTTAATACTGTTATTATTCTGACTTTTATGTTATTCGATTTATCGTTTATTTGAAAAAAAAAATCCAATTAATCGAATAATGAAGTCGAGAGTTATTCGATTAACCGATTAATCGACTTAAATAAAATATAATTAATAAGAGTTATATAGACAAGACACGCCAGTTTACGGGTAGTTAAACTATATATTGAACGTTTATTACGTATCTGATTTTATTTAAAAATTGTAATATCAAATTCGAAATTCATTAGAAGTTGACAAAATTTTTAATATCTTACCACAATAAAGAACCTTCCCTTAAATGAGCATAATATCAGAAGTTATCCATTAACTTTTTTCGAATATGGATCATATGATTTATAACAGAATTGACTTTATTATCGCGGTGTTAACCTCATTTTTTCTATGAATTTACTATTCTATGAAATTACTATTCTTTAAATTTTAAATAATTCCGAAGCCATTGGCCAGTTTTTGCTATTTTTAAATGAATTGGCTATTCAAAATCAATTTATCATACAAAGCATACGACGATTTCATTATTTTTTAAGGCAAAACTTATAATATCGATTAATCGATTATTTGTTCGAATTATTCGTTATTCGAAAATCATGATTTTTTATTATTCAAAAAAATATTTGACAAAAATTATTCGATTAATCGCGGTTGGACACCCTAATTGTTATCCCATACAATAATTTTTTGGGAGTGGGTATGCATTCCCAAAATTTATAATATGGATGAATTTAATAAATAATATAAATAATTTAATAAAATAAAGTCGGCATTTATATTTTCTTTTGTAATTTTAAGTGGGTTGTCTATTTTGCTAGTAAGATTTGACTGAGTTAGAACTCCGTCAAATCTCGGCGGCGAGGTTGAAGTCGATATGAGTCGATGAAGTCGGCGGCGTGGTTGAGTCGATTTGAGCCGATGAAATCGGCGGCGGCGCGGCTCGTGCAGAAACATGCGGCGGCGGCGGCTTGTCGGCTTAAAATCGGTCGGCTTGTATCTCTGGTTTCAATCCCAACCGATCTACGACTATAAGACGCATTTATGGAAAATTTGAACGTTCTAGCTCCTTTCGTTTAGATACTAGCGTGCTTTCAACAGACGGACGGACGGACATGGCTAGATCGTCTTAGAATTTTATAACGATCAAGAATATATATACTTTATAGGGTCTCATGTCGATATTTCAAGGTGTTACAAACGGAATGACAAAGTTAGTATACCCCATCCTGGAGGTGGAGGGTATAAAAATGAATCAATATTCTACCTTTCAAAGTCAAAGTAATCGGTAGTTCCTATATATAAAGAAGAAATTTGAAAACATCCGGCTTTGGTATTGAAAACTTTGTAATAGGGTGGAAAATGTCATATAGGTGGAAAATGTCCCGACCGACATTAACCTTCACTTACTTGTCTTTAATTTGAATACTATTGAACATTTTCAGCAATTTTTTTTCATCTAATCAACACAGACTGACATCGTTCACAAGCTTCGGCACAAGTTTAAATCATGGCATAAAGGAAGCATTTTTTTAAATTCAAAACAATTTAAATATTTATGTGGGGGTGTATATCCTAGATGAAAGAAGAAGGAAGAGAGGCAAAATTAATCACACAATGTTCGCAGGAAGTTCATTGCATGAGTTTTGTTGCGTGAAGGAATGAGAGAACGACCAATCACATAATATAATTACTCGAATAAAATTGTATTTTTGATTGTTGATGCTTCCTTTAAATTGCTTTAATGTACAAAGAATTAGGGGGGAGAGAGAGCAGGAAAAAACACAAGAAATAAATAGAAGTCATTAGAAGCAGAAACATATGATGTGATACTTCAAAATAAATTACACATGATTGACTACAATAATTAGCTTTTCAAAGCAATCGAATATGAACAGAAGATTATGGATTTGTTTGTGAAGTGCCTTTGAAGTGGTGGAAAATGTTTACATATTGTATTAAAATGAAACTTTTTCATTTGAAAGAAGAAGAAAAAACTCTTAATAAATATGAAATAATATAACAAGCTTTACCTTAAATAAATTCAAGTGCACACTTCATTGGAAAGGACTCTCAGGAAGTGAAATACATACAATTCCTTTGGGAAATACGAGATTCATAAGATTGTACGTACGTAAAGATAGACATACAATTATTGAACAAATTCTTGTTATTTTTTCGGTTGTAATATTTAATTACGGGAAATATTTCTTAAAAATTACTATCACATCACCATGAAAACAGTGGTCGTTGAGAAAGTTTTTGCTCATAAACCAAGTCACGTTTTATTTCCATTATTTTCCATTATTTAAATTGTCCTGGTAATTCAGGCATTTCTTTGATAGCCGTTAAAAGGGAGCAACTTTTTATTTTTCGCTGATAGCCTCAGATGGGTCTTGAATAAAAACAAAAGACTTAGCTCATGAAATATCAAGAAGCGTGCTTAAACTAGAATTAAGATAAGAATATTTCTTTTAATGCAATTCTTATTCAAAACAATAGCGAAACTCGTATACTTTTTTCGTTTTAAAGGTTATGAGCTAATTTTTCTTTTTGTTGGGTTTTCAGATTCCGAAAAAAATGTGAGTTGTGTCTTTTTTTATTGCGTAGACTTGTAAAATAAATGAATATTTCATACCTTTAAGGGATAAAAAGTACCAACAAAACGGGGAAGGGTTTAAATCATTACTATGACGGTGTAGACACGCAATATAAAGCTATTTTTCAATTTTTTTAAATTTAGGGAGAAAGCGGGACGGATGGGGTTAATATGGGCTAGAATCATGAGAGTCTACCGACATTATACGTTCTTCTGACTGTGTAGACACAGAAATACTAATTTACTTTATTTGTAGTGTCAAAATGGGAAAAAGGAATACAAATTATTCCAACCAAACGGCTGTAGCAGGAATAATGGAATACATTGTGTAGGACTGACTGAATTCGTCGAGAGGGGTAAAGTTTTTTTTCTAAGAATTACAGAAAATACACCCAACAACCACTAATAGTTAGGGTACTTAAGCACATTTTTTGAATACACTAGAATTATTATTTTGGTATGCAGGGATGTCACGCAGTCTAAACATTTTGATAGCCTCTACGGAAGTTGTCTTCTACGCAATGCCAAGATCCTCTAAACTGTCTGTAAGACTGTGGGATTGACTCCATGGTGGAGGCTATGTAAGATTAGTGGCGGAACTTAACGCCTTTTTACTTGTTTATATTAAAGTAATAAATAAATGTGAAATTCAAAAGTGTTTAAAATGTGAGGCAATTATGATCTAATAATAAAGGGTCAACTGCAAAAAGGTACATGTATTTCGACAAGAAAAAAAATAAAATCAAGTATTAGAATTATCTACGAAGTTTTTTACTACTTCAAAACAATCTGGAGGGTTTTGTCAGGCTCCTCCTAGTAATTTCCACATGATCAAATGCACCCACGTAAAATTAAAACTTTTCTATACAGATTTTCGGCATAATTTGATATTTGGAAATGTTTCTTTAATCAACGTTCGCATATGAAACGTGGTCGATTTTTCCAGTGCCTCCCACATAAATTTATGTAAACTTTGTTAATAATGAGACTAATATAATGTGCATGGAACCGAAGTTGCAGCTCCTCTTATAACTGATGACACGGTGATTGAGGATGTTTTTCATCTCGGCTGTAATATTAATATGTAATATGGTCGGCTAAATATTACGCCATTGCGGTGTATACATTCCTCTGACTGCATAGGAACGCAAAATAAAAATATTTTTCCAAATTCATACTTTTTTACTTCTATGACAAAAATTGGTTGAATCATTAAGTTAGATTATTTTGCACTATGTACGTGATAAAATGTATTTTCAAAATTTGTACTTTTTAAATTAAAATAGAATTTAAATACACCCAACTGTAGCACCCACTATCTACCAATATTTATGGTATTTAAACTTTTTTGAAAATATATATATATAAATATTTATTTTTTGAATTCACTTGAAGTTTTATTTCGATATATATAGTGTAAATGTATTGTTAGACATGCCTTGTAAACGTGGTTTGAAATAATAAAAATATCATATTTAATTATAAAATTATTTTTTCATTATTTGTATTTGTTTTGGTTTGGCTATATTAAAATATATATTTTCCTGTAATATTACTGCACTTCTACGAAAATCGACATTTTCTTAACATTTGCTTCATATCTCCTTTAGTTTTCAAGATATGCAGTGGTTACTTCGAGTCACCTCCACCTTTTATATGATAATATGAGTATAATCAAATTTGAACATATTATGCAGGGTGGGGAAAACAGTAATCACCGAATGTAATTTTTATCTGAAAAACTTTGGTTCTGCTTTTGATTTTTTTTATTAAAAAATACAGCAAACTGATTACTTTTGCTGCACCTTGTATTGCTATAAAATAATGAAACAGTTTAACAATTATTGAAAATAGTTGAAAGAGTTTTACCCCAAAAACTGTGGGAATTATGCGGAACTATCGGAAAATGTGGATCAAAATGTTTCCGTTACACTTTTAAGCTGAAACGAAAATTGGGGGAAATTGGACCGCAATTGAACCCTTATAAATTTAGTTCAACTATTTTTTGATGAGGAGGCAAAAGTAAGACCAACAGAAATGTATAAATCTCCTAATATCTCAAAAATAGGGGTTTGGTTGACTATATTTAGTAAATATTTATTTAGTTTAAAACGTTTTGTCTCCACGCGAAAATTATCAGGGTTTGTTTAGAATCGATCAGGTAATATGCCTATATTTTTTCAGAATTTTTATGCTGGTATTTTCATAGTGAAAAATAGGGAAGGAAAAAAGAGAATATTAATGGAGTCAGTAGCTAGCAGATTAAACTTTGATTTCGGATGTGTTTAAGAATTGTGTGAATGGTTTTTTAATATAAGAACCTCATTGAAAAGGTCATGAGTAGTTCTTCTGACACGTTGTTACAGGTCAAACATATTTACATATTAACAATATATGTTTTTGTAGTTTTAACATGTTTGACTATCAGTCCATTAGTTTCAATTTCCTTTGAAATAACCAACAAATCTCCACAAAGATTGGTCCGAACATTTCAGTTTGACATGATTTGATTGGATATATTTTAATTGTAATTATTTCTATAATAATATCAGAAAAAAAAAACATTTTCAAGCAATAACAGGATAAAATTTTCGGTCTACTTACTCATATTTTTTCAGTATTCTTCTGAAGAAAAAAATTATAATTAAAACATAACCTATTGGATTTACATCCTGAAATTTGCAGATCAAAAGAAGTTCCATAAGGATAGTCCAAATCTGTTGCCATTTTATATTTGACAATGTTTTTATAATCACTTTAAACATACAAAATATTTATGTCATACCCCTTATACACTGATAGAATTATCTTCATACTATTTATGATTTTGTCTTAACCCCAGTGAAAATTTTCATTAAAAAGTCGCCAAAGAAACACTTCATAAAATGTATGAAACATGTTTCATAAAGCACTAATCAGTGAAAAGAGTCATAGAATTTATGACACGTTTCTTAGAAACTATGAAATGCTGTTCTTCATTCGATGAACTTTTGTCATACAAGTTCGTTATTTTTCATAATATGATTTATGAATATGTTCATAGATTTTGTAAAGAAACTTCATTAGTTTTATGAAAAAGTTTTATAAATATTAATAATTTATACAGAAGTTTCCAATACAAACGAAAAGGCAAAATAGGCCAGACTCGTTGACTAACAAACCATCATTGCGAGAATCTTTGCAATGAGTATGTGTTTGACAAAAATCAGGGTAAATACTTACGCTATTGCTAGCATTCAATTTCATAAAAACTATGAAATCCTTCATTATTTTTATGAAGACATTTCACAACACAAATATTTTATTGGATATTATGTTTCTTTAATACCATGAAATCTTTCTTTGATATTTTGAAACTAAGTTTCACTAATTTAACAATTTTGTTTATGAAATATTTATGAAAAATTTTTATGAAACATTTCATTATATTTAAGAATTTCTCATTCATATGAAGAAACAATTCACTAAATTCGTGAACAACTTTTTATTAAATCGTTTCATAAATATTATGAAGGAAAATTCTTTCAGTGTAGTACCTCCCACACATTAAAGTTCTTATAACTTACATACATATGCTAGGACTCTAAGGGTGATTCCTAGTCCAATTGCTTAACCGACTGAAACCTATTTGCCTTATCATGGTTGATTACTCGAATTGGGAAAGTTAAAAAATCCTGTTTCTTGCAATATATTACGATTGCGGCTACTGCCGTTTGCTTATAATTTTATCCCAATTTGAACGAAAAAGAATCCAAAATGCAAGCATTTCCAAAATCCTTTATCATGCGCATCTACTACGAATTCCACGATTCTAGCTACTGCCGTTTGTTTGAAACTATGTTTTCCTTTTTACAAATTATTTTATTTCTAAGCTTAGTACTATTTCCCCCTTGGTCTTTAAAAATAAATCTAAACGTCAAAATCGACCTGATAATGTCAGAGACCAAATTTACAGCACTCATGAGCACCCTGCTGCACATCATTCGCCACGTATTGGCGTTTTCATGTTCAATTCTAAAAGTTTTAAATCCGCCCTCGCAATTTCATCCACATCAACATAGATTTGTGGAATCGATACCTTTGTTTGGCAGAACCCAACACCAATGTGTTATAAATTCCCCACGGAACTGGGTTAAATTCCTCTTCCGAATGTAAGCCCACATCTGGCTCTCTTGTTGTGATGTTTACCAGAGATTTATGTTTGTAATCTGTCTGTACAGTATGTATGAATGTATTAAACATAATCAGATAACGTTTAATTTACTTACATCCTTTGGGCGAATAAAAAATAAAATCAAAACAAAAACAAGTAAGGAAAGGCTAAAGTGGAATGTAGACCACTATATGATGCCCTACACGACACTGTGAGTACGGCTCAAGAAGAATAATACTTAAGTAATTAACCGCGAGGCTATATGTATGCTGCCCATGTATAAACATCATGGTATGACCTACTTTAGCAGTCAGTGTCCATGTTATAATTTTAAGCCCTTCAACCTACTTTAAATATTCTTAATCGTTTGTTTGTGGTATGAATCCGTCTGTGGTATGAATGCTGTAATCTGCGTTTGTTTGGATTATTTTGTGGATCAGTTGGGATAACAAAAGCGCATTAGAGAGAGGTACAGAGAGAAAATATTTAGATATTTGTAAATAAACATGTTCCGCATATTTGTTCTTCCTTCAACCGACAAAGAATATTACAAGAATGCATGAACAGGTCCATCAGTACATCATAATCTATTTCATCACGCTTTGTGTGTTACAAACAAATGCCCAAACACATAATACCTCGTAATACAGTGCGATGCAGTGAAATATGAACTAAACTCAAAAACCTAACTCATGGCAAGCATAAGGCAAAAAAGTTTCGTTTTTTTTTTTGTAAAAAGAAATAAACTAAAGTGTATAACTTGTTGCATGCAACACGCAATATATTTAATATATAATTATTTAAAACACTTTAGATGCAATTTAAAATACTTCCTAGAACTGTAACAACAGCATCAAAACTGCCATGGCATATAAGCATGCGGTGTCTTAGACACTAACAATGACTGAGTGCTGCGAAATGCAAACCCCGACATCCTATCTTGACCACAATGTGCGTGGTCATTTTGATATTTTTGAAATATCCCATCACAATGTTTCCTTTACTTTGTTGATTGTAGCCAACACAGTTACAACTCAAAAGCAAGGAAACACAATTTTTTATTTTCCACGATTTGGGTTTGGATTGTATAATTTTGAAGGAATTTCCATTTAATAATAAAACTTAGAATTAACCATTGAGATTTTTCAATGGAATCTAGAAGGAAAAGAAAACTTGAGATAAGGTACAATGTAATTCTTTACTATTTTTAAAACAGCCTTGGCGATTCTGCCGATCCAACGGATCAGTTAACATAGTCACAAATTATGACTTGAGTGATCAAAAACCGTTTTTTTTTTGAAATTTATAAAAGCCGGTGGACGTTCTTTTTTTGTAGCGAGAAAAGCCTGTTTAACAGGCGTTTTTTCGTAATGAAAATAGTGTGAAAATTACACTTTTGGAAACAATGTTAGTGCCGATTTACTTTAAGTTTAAAATTTTGAAGGTGTTACCGATGATATTCTCAGCCATTTTCAAAATATTTTTTTGTGTGTACATTAACAGCAAAGTTTTAAAATGTGAAAACGTCAGTCGTTTCGTCAAAATTTTGTCGAAATTTACAGAGTTATTCAATTACCTCACTCTCTTGAAATATAAGTAAAGGGTAGTTAAATTGTAAGGGCCGATGTTGAATGTGAACCACACCTAAACGTCAAGTTTTTCTGTATTTCATTTGAGATTTCTCAATTTCAGACTATCTTAATTTGCACCATGAAAATGGGCGTTCAAATCAAAATGGATATCGTGCACTTCGTGATTTTTTCGGTTAATTTAATAACACATTTTCACCTCAGTGGATTCGTCAATAAGCAGAATTGCCGCATTTGGGCGAATGATAATCCAAGAGTGATTGTCGAAAAACCACAAAGAGTGACTGTTTGGTGCATTTTTCGGGCCGTATTTTTTCCAAAATGAGGCCGGTCAGGTAGTTGCTGTGACTGGCCTTCGCTATTGTGAGATGATAACGAACATTTTATGGCCCGAATTGAAGATTTTGATGTGGACGATATGTGGTTTGAACAGGACGGTGCCACTTGCCACACAGCTAACGAAACAATGGCTCTTTTGTGTAACAAATTTAATGGCCGTGTTCAGAGTTACAAACCGACCCATAATTATCTCTGGCGATGTCAATTGGCCGCCAAGATCATGTGATTTGACACCGTTGGACTTCTTTGTTTGGGGATATTTGAAAGAAAAGGTGTATGTCGATAAGCCAGCAACAATTCAAGAGCTAAAGGATGAGATAATTCGGTACATTAACAGCATAGAACCTCAATTATGCCTCAGCGTCATCGAACATTTAGAATATCGGATGGAGGTGTGCCGCCGAGGTCGCGGCGGCCATTTTACCGATATTTTGTTCCATACATAATTGAGCCATACAAATGCGTTTTATTCAAAATCAACGTCGGTCGTTAAAATTTAATCACCCTTTACAACATTTTGTTACAACCAAAGAGTATCGATATTCGTCCTTTGTTTGTATATATATAGGGGTATGTTAGCTCCTACATTTCGTTCTAAGACGTCAAACGTGTATTCCAAAGTCTTCTGTATATAATTCACATTAGCCTTTTAAATATCCCAGCAATAGAGAAAACTGTAAATTCATTCGATCAGACTTTTTGTTGTTCATATGTTGATAGTTATTTTTGAATGTTAAGTTAGAGCCTCTATATTTCTTTCACAGACTTCACTCTACTTATGACTCTGTGGACTTCATGCCCTCCCATGTAATGCGATCATTAGCCTTAAGGTGCAGTATTTTTGGTCCTCCATTTAATATTCAAAGCATCCTATAAAAAATAAAATAAAAATATGTTAAAAGACCATATTAGGAAAATTATCATAATGTGTATTCAAATTGCGATTTATGTTTATACAATACAATACAAACTAAACAAGCTGTTTCCATCAGGTCTGATCCTGACATTTGCAATTATATATATTATATATATGACTCTATCCATTTTTACTATTTTGTCTCTAAAATTACAAATTTTGAAAATGCAGGCAGTCAGATGAATTTATATGGGAGATATATATATATATGAACCGATATGACTCACTTTCACATAAGAAATTTTTAGTAGTATTTGTTGTGGCAAATTTAAAGAAAATCGATTAAAATATCTGGTATATAGAACATAATAAGTTAAATCGAGAGCAAAATTTGTATAGGAGCTATATCTAAATCGGAGCCGAACTGTCCCATTTTCAACGAGCTATTTATACTTGAAATATACGGTATCTTGCCAAATTGGAAGAAAATCTGTTAAAATGTATGGTTTCTAGAGCGGGAAGAGTCAAATCGGAGGTGACATTTGTATGGGAGCTATATATAAATCTGAGCCGATTTGGCCCATTTTCACCAGTTGAAATATAAGGTGTTTTTCTAAATTGGTAAAATCGAGAGAGAAATTTGTATGGGAACTATATCTAAAGCTGAACCGATTTGCTTCAAATTAATAGCTTTCGTCCTTTTCCTGAAAAACTTCCTTGTGCAATGTTTCATTTAGTTCTAACAACAATTGCGACCTGAACTTTGATTACAAGAATGGATGGACGGACGGACATTGCTAAATCGTATCAAAAAGTGATTCTAAGTCGATCGGTATACTTAACAGTGGGTCTATCACGTTTCCTTTTGGGTGTTACAAACAAATGCACCAAAGACATAATACCCTAGAGGAGGGTATAAAAAAGTCAAAGTAATCGGTAGTTCAAATTTAAAATTGTAAATGGCCCACCCTGTATTTTAAAACTATACTTTGCATACTAAAATAATGTATATTTCGATTCAGAAATGGATTCAAACAAAACATTGAATGAATTACGATTCAAATATGATTCAATAACATGTCGAACGTATTTGCCTCCCCTTAGCTCAAAGGCTTTGCTGGGTAACAGTGTTTGCATTCTGCTTAACTTTATGTCCATACCTTACAATATATAGAGTCATGCAAACGAAACGTTTCAGGTATGTTGATGTATGATCTTGTGGCCACGCTGCACGACAGCGAGAGAAAAAACAACTTACGTAGAGTAGTAGCTGCTGGATAACAAGTCACCTAAACGACAACTACTTGCTGTGATTAAGTGCTTGGCCTGGACGAATTTCCACGCAAAAACAGCGTCGATAATGTAGCATCAAATGCCACTTTAAGGCAGTGGGGCTCACAAAGGAAAAATGCATCAATTCGCCATTGATTGCCATCGACGACGAAACACACAGTCACTCGCTCACTAGCTAGCTAATGACTAGCGCACCAATTGCATTTGGATTTATTAAAAGACTCCGTCAATGGCAAAATGGAATGTATCGTATGTGCCTCGATGAAATTCATCAGCGGAGCGAGCACACAACATTTGTTACGAGCTCTATGCACGATTACATCCAATGACTTGATGCTATCAGTTAACAAGCCAGTGTAACAAACTGGTCCAAATATGTACAGTGATGGGTCGTGGAATGAAGACTAGTACTTGATAAAGATAACTAGTTTTGTCTTTTTGCGAAAAATGTGTACTACCGGACATATGACTCCATATGGTCCACTTACACGGTAGCTGTTCCTAGTTTAACATGATTAGAATGTAATATTTGGATACTTGAGCTGTAATAGGGAGATTGGCGTAATTCAATTACCCGCGACTGTATGTATGGATACATACATACATGTGTACACAAGGATATGCAATAATTTACTTCAGACCAACTCCGCTCACCAACAACAACACCATCTCAATGGATATCAAGTCAACACGGGAGAGGAGACCTAAATGATGCCGTACACCGGCATGTCTCAATACATGCACGGCTACGTGTCAGGTGAATGAATTCACCGTAGCGCAATTAATAAAAATCACTCAATGGTATTTTGCATAATTAAACGTCCTACGGGGTTTTGTGGAACAGTTTAATGGATTTTTTTGTCGTTGTCGTTGCCGGTGCTCTTGTTTTTGGTGTCATGTTATTGAGACTTTCTTGTATTTTAATAGGTGTGAACACAACAATTAGTCTTTTCATTAAAGTTGGAGCAGAAAAAAAGAAACTGTTACTGTTAACGATAAAGTCTGTTTGTGCAACAATGAGAACAGGGTGTAAAGCGGTACAACTGATTTTTATCGCAGTAATCGAGATAATTGTGGAATGTTACTGTTGGCTTACAACTAATGTTGTGAGTTGGCAAAGAAAATGTAATCGCCAATGGATTTATTCTATTGTATTGTATGTGTATATCTGATAATTCTGCATTGTTAAATTCAAGAATAATATATAATTTGCCACTTATAACTAGAAGGCGTACAATGATTATTTTTAAAACATCCAGACATCCAGAGAGATTTCTTGTGTATAGTTCAATAAGCAACATTATCCAAGATAATTTTTGCAACAGAGTAGCAACCCTATAATTCTGAAAATGCATTTTATAGACCAGCTGGTCTGAATTTCTTTTATAGTGAGTCAATGTTATCATTTATTGGTGGACAAAATTTTGTAAGTTAATGTGTCTGCGAGAATTCTCATTGTCAGAACTATATTGTGGAATTTTATGATGATCATTTTGTGGAACCCTCTAGCTCCTTTTTTATTACAAAACAAAAATTACGGGCATACAAATCTTTTTGACCATATTTCCCGTCTAAATGAAAATTTTGAAAAATGTCACTTTTTGTTTACCATGCTCTAGAGAAATACCCACATTTTTGACGAAAAGGATCGATCTTCCAAAAAACGTGGAATCGGTATTTTTGCACTATATGTCTGCTAAATCAGGTATTATTTTGTTTTTATGGGCATATTTCCGGCAAATGAACTCCGATTGTTATAAAATTTAGCATGAGGATAAAGGAAATTCACTCATCTTTTTATCTGCGTACCTATATTTCAGACGTTAATGAGACCAAAATGACTAAATTGCGTTTTGGAACTAAAAACTCTGACTTTTTCACTAAATGTATCCTATCTTCCGTTCAAGCAAAACTTACCCTATAAAAACGGGGAACCTTTCAACCTTTCCAAATATGTATACATTTCGTTAAAGACTTTTGAAGGAAAAAAGTTGTTTTGGTCCAATATCAGACATATGTTCGAAAAGGATATTTTTACAATGTTCATTACAACCAAACTATATTTGGCACAAACATAGTTTTGGCGTCATAATAAAGCTAAGAAATCACAATTTCTAATAAAAAGTTTCTTAAAATGTGTGAGAAACAGTACGACAAAGCAGAGATACAAGCCGACCGATTTTAAGCCGTTAAGCCGCCGCCGCTGCATGTTTATGTACGAGCCGCGCCGCCGCCGATTTCATCGGCTCACATCGACTTCAACAACGCCGCCGATTTCATCGGCTCACATCGACTTCAACAACACCACCGATTTCATCGGCTCACATCGACTCCAACAACAACCACGCCGACGAGATTTGACAGAGTTCTAAATCCGCCAAATCTTACTACCAAATAGACAACCTGCTTAAAATTACAAAAGAAAATATAACTGTCGACTTAAACAACCTACTTTTGTAAAATATTTGATGGCGTCTATAGAGAGTGAATGATTGTATTTTGATTTGAAAGTCGCATTTATATTAGTAAATTCCACTATGCGTGGCCATATGTTCCTATAAAAAACAGTAACCAACAGCTTCTATAGTGTGTCAAAGTAGGTAGATCATTACTATTCTTTGGAAGGATTATTATATTCAAGAAGTCTGGTCAAATATGCCTCACATGAAAAGCTGTAATTGCAAAATTATCATCCATATTAAAAATTTTGGGAATAGATTCCCACTCCCAAAAAATAATTATATGGGATAATAATATGAAATTATGGGAACATTGGCTACTATTAACTAATACTGAACTACTTGCCAAAAAATAAATGAAAATGTATTTAAAACCAATACAAATTGTTCCTTCCCTTTTCCCAATAGTATCAAATAAATAGGTGTGATCGAATGACAGAACGAGCCGGCTAAACAGCCGAAAGCCGCCGCCGCCGACCCATTTTGGGTAGCGCCGCCGTCGCCGCTAATTTTGTAACTCTGCGACAAAGCCAACAAAAGAAATTGCGTTTTTTCAATATCTGAAAAACGTGAAAATCTTTAATACAAAAATAATTAAATTTTTTTTTCGCATTATGAACAAACATGTAAAAATATGTTTAAAAACATAAAAATAAAAATTTTAATTTTCTTTAAAATCGAAAAATACGAAAAGTAGTCAACTTTGGGTCGATTTCTAAAATATATCTGATTTCCTAATCCTTGGGTTCTTCTCCATTTTTTTTATAGAACTCAAAAATGTCTACTAGAACAAAAGTTATTGAATTTTGTCTGATGGATTTTGATACTGAACCACTGTGCGACGCACAGTATATTATCAGCGGCAAAAACTCCCAAATTGCATGCGTCCATATCGCAATTTTAATGATTGCATTTTGCAAAGAACATTCCTATTAAGCATATTCTAAACGATTTTGCCAATATTGCCGTTAATTTTAGCTGTGGAAGCATTTAAAGAGCATAACCGCCGATAGGTTATTTTATTGCGATGTATCTCGGAAACCATGTATCGTATTGAAATTTCGTTTAGTTTATACAAAATAGGAGCTCTTGAGGTGATCTTTCAGACAGAGGTTTACCTGAAGGTTGTATTTATTCATTATTGGTAATTTTCTACAGTATAAGACTATATTCGCGATGCTTCGGCATTTACAAATATTGTTAAACTTTTGTCTTGTTTATTCATTTTAAAAAGAATATTCTGCTTTTAGCTGCCAATATCGATTTTATTACTGAAATGGTAAAACCAACTAAACCAAAAATGAAGCAATACCTTCTTCGTTGTTCTCTGTTAATGTATTTAAGAAAATTTATTTAAAGCATACTTTAGGTAGGCCAGGTTTTGTGGCATGCTAGCGCATGTAAATATTGGGTCTATACTAATCTTAAGTTAAGTATAAAGCTATAAAAGCCGTGTGTCACCGATTAAAAAAAAAAAAACAAAAAAAAATCGAAATGACAATTTTCATTTAATTGTGGACTCATATGAAATCACTGGTAATGATTTGTATTCACATATATATTAAAATTAGAAATTTATGACGTTATTTCATTTTAACTTACATGGGAGGTGGGTGTGGTTATGGGCGAATTTAAACAATTTTATTGAACTAATTTGACGATATAAGGGATGTGTGCGAAATTTCAAGGTCCTAGCTCTATTCCTTCTAATTTTTGCCAAATATTCCACTGTGCGACGGTCGTTTTTCAATATTTTTTGGGATTGTTTTAGGTTCCTCAAAAATATTTTTACAAATTATTCAAGAATATGTAATCGTGTTACTTTTGAAAAACAGTTTAAAGATACTTCTTATATCCCACAATATCTAATTTCCAATTCAATTGCATAAATTTTAGTCAAGTCATATACAGATATAGATTCCATTATTTAACAGTTGAAAATGTGTAAATCTGAACATTCAAATTATCAGAACAATACCATCACACACCAAATTTCGCATCGGTAATCTTTTGAGTCAAGATATGTTTCCGGCAATTAAATAAAATTTTCATGCTTACTCTATTCCACGCAGCTTCCAAAGTATGGGATAGAGTGCACTGTATAATAATGCAATTTTGGAAGTTTGTACAAAATGTCTCCGAAATATTGACTAACAAGTTTTTACATTTTACCAAAAAAATGCGCAAAATACCAATGTGGCTAAAATTTAATTATTAATTGAAATGTTGGCAATGCATTTATTTACCGCAGAGATGTTGTAATCTTTCATCGGAATGAGTCTACAAAATTACTAAACATTCCCTAATCGGTGTTTTGCGATTTGGTAAATCTTGAAAATATGGTCTTGAGCCAGGACAATATCCCAGTTCAAATCAAATTGCTGAAAATAAAAATTATTTGAATTGAAAAATTTAGATTTTTTGAATGAAAATATCTATGCAATCGGTACATAAATGTTATTTTGGCAATAATTTTAAAATTTGACATGGCCGAGGTGACCACCTTTGGAGGGTCGTTCAGTGAGAAACGGAAAAACACATCTTCTGTAAGCATGTGAAATTTCGTCTATATACGTTACAAAATTATTTAAAAACTATTTGAAAACACTTACTTTTTTCACACTTAATGTCATAAAGTAAATTCATTGATAACGATGATAGCCAAATCCGTAGAAAATCCCAGCATACTCTACACTCTACCCACTCTAGTGTGCGTGCATAGATAAATCTGTGTATGTAGACTCAGATGAATGTATCATTTTAACTGTTTGAACTCTTATTGTTATTTTGCACAATATTTAAACCTTTGAGTGATTAAATGCAAAGAAGAAAGTATACAAATACATGCACTTATCTATTTTTTGCATAAAAGAGAAACTTTTACAAAAATCACTCAAAGTAAACTTTAAGCTGCTTATTGAGCACAAAAGAACGGCAATAATGAACGTTACACAGTTCTCTTCGCATTCGTACGATGACGACGACAGAATGAACGTTTATTTTAATTACTCACATACAGACAGAACCAAACGCACACACACACACTTGCACGAACAACAGATCCTTAGAAACTTTGACTATTGCACAAAAGGAAAACGCTTGCATAAAATGAAGAAATTTGAAATTGGGTAAATAAAGGTACGATGATGGTGCCACTGGTAGCGAGTGGCATGTCGTGGTGGCAGACGCGAAAGACAATAGTAGGATTACTCGAGCACAAGTTTATTCACGTTTCCCTTTAATGGGCAAAATTAAAATACGATTTTTAAAATCGAATTAATTCTGCTTTCCGTATTGGCGAAGGATGGTGTGGTGTGGTGGGATGGAGTGGTGGGAAGAGCAAGAAGTGAAAATCAATTTGTCCAACTTCTTTTAATAAAGAACAATGACATTTCGGAAAAGAAACCGTCAATACACTTTTTGGTATTTTTTCCCGGAAGTGGATGTTTGTCGGGGTGATACATTTTTTACAATTTCCAGTTTAGTCGGCGGTGCGCCAGAGAGGGGAATTTATTAAGAAATGCGGCAATACGGTGGTTAAAGTGTGTGCAATATTTTGATGATGTATACGATGACAACGTTCAAATACCTTTGTAGTTTACCTGGGTGGTGCGCATTCCACAGGGTCAATTCATATCCGGTCAAAATTGGATATGAGCTTCGAGTGCAACTATCGGTTGCGATTTTTTTTGGCGTAGACTTAAGGAAATCTCACAAGAAAATGTCTAAATTGGTCAAATCTCGTTGCCGTTGCGATAGCTAATCATTCCCTCAAATGGCTTGAATATAACGTCTTGTTGAAACCGCAGCTCCTTGTTCTAACCCAAGTATAACCAGTAAGGAAAGGCTAAAGTCGGGCGGGGCCGACTCTATGATACACTCCACTTTCAATCCGAATACAATTCAATTCGGTGAAAAAGTGAAAACGGGAAGGTTTTTTGTATCCTGTAAATGTATGTGTTTGACAAAAAATTGTATATCGGAAAGGACATTTGTATGAGGATATATTGAAACCTGGAACGAAATAGGTGAAATATAAAATGTATAGTTTGGCCAAAATCGGTTAAACTTATGGGAGCAACATTTGAATTTGGGCTATATTTAAATCAGAACCGATCTTACCCACTTTCACCATAGTTTTGTTTAGTTAGATTATAAGATGTTGTGCGAAATTTAAAGAAAATCGAGCACAATATGTGGCTTTTAAAGCGGCAAAAGTCAAATCGGGAGCGACATTTGTATGGGGGCTATATCTAAATCTGAACCGATCTTACCCAATTTCTGCATAGTGTTTCTAGTTGGATTATAAGATGTTGTCCCAAATTTAAAGAAAATCGATTAGAATATGTGGCCGAACCGATGAACCGATCTTGCCCAATTTTTGCATAGGTGTTTCTAGTAAGATTATAAGATGTTGTGCCAAATTTAAAGAAAATCGAGTACAATATGTGGTTTCTACAGAGGAAAATGTCAAATCGGGAACGACATTTGTATGGGGGCTATATCTAAATCTGAACTGATCTGTCCGATATTCACCATGGATGTTTCTAGTGGAAATATAAGATGTTTTACCAAATCTGAAGACAATCTTATACATTATGTGGTTTCTAGAGGGGAAAATGTCAAATCGGGAGCGAAATTTGTATGGGAGCTATATCTAAATCTGAACCGATTTGACCGATATTCACCATGGGTGTTTCTAGTGGAAATATAAGATGTTTTACCAAATCTGAAGACAATCTGATACATTATGTGGTTTCTAGAGCGGAAAAAGTCAAATCGGGAGCGAAATTTGTATAGGAGCTATATATAAATCTGAATAGATCTGACCGATATTCCCCATGGGAGTTTCTAGTGGGAATATAAGATGTTTTACCAAATCTGAAGACAATCTGATACAATATGTGGTTTCTAGAGCGGAAAAAGTCAAATCGGGAGCGAAATTTGTATGGGAGCTATATATAAATCTGAACCGATCTGACCGATATTCCCCACGGGAGTTTCTAGTAGGAATATAAGATGTTTTACCAAATCTGAAGACAATCTTATACATTATGTGGTTTCTAGAGGGGAAAAAGTCAAATCGGGAGCGAAATTTGTATGGGAGCTATATCTAAATCTGAACCGATTTGACCGATATTCACCATGAGTGTTTCTAGTGGAAATATAAGATGTTTTACCAAATCTGAAGACAATCTGATACATTATGTGGTTTCTAGAGCGGAAAAAGTCAAATCGGGAGCGAAATTTGTATGGGAGCTATATATAAATCTGAACCGATCTGTCCGATATTCCCCATGGGAGTTTCTAGTGGGAATATAAGATGTTTTACCAAATCTGAAGACAATCTTATACATTATGTGGTTTCTAGAGCGGAAAAAGTCAAATCGGGAGCGAAATTTGTATAGGAGCTATATATAAATCTGAACCGATCTGACCGATATTCCCCATGGGAGTTTCTAGTGGGAATATAAGATGTTTTACCAAATCTGAAGACAATCTGATACAATATGTGGTTTCTAGAGCGGAAAAAGTCAAATCGGGAGCGAAATTTGTATGGGAGCTATATATAAATCTGAACCGATCTGACCGATATTCCCCACGGGAGTTTCTAGTAGGAATATAAGATGTTTTACCAAATCTGAAGACAATCTTATACATTATGTGGTTTCTAGAGGGGAAAAAGTCAAATCGGGAGCGAAATTTGTATGGGAGCTATATCTAAATCTGAACCGATTTGACCGATATTCACCATGAGTGTTTCTAGTGGAAATATAAGATGTTTTACCAAATCTGAAGACAATCTGATACATTATGTGGTTTCTAGAGCGGAAAAAGTCAAATCGGGAGCGAAATTTGTATGGGAGCTATATATAAATCTGAACCGATCTGTCCGATATTCCCCATGGGAGTTTCTAGTGGGAATATAAGATGTTTTACCAAATCTGAAGACAATCTTATACATTATGTGGTTTCTAGAGCGGAAAAAGTCAAATCGGGAGCGAAATTTGTATAGGAGCTATATATAAATCTGAACCGATCTGACCGATATTCCCCATGGGAGTTTCTAGTGGGAATATAAGATGTTTTACCAAATCTGAAGACAATCTGATACAATATGTGGTTTCTAGAGCGGAAAAAGTCAAATCGGGAGCGAAATTTGTATGGGAGCTATATATAAATCTGAACCGATCTGACCGATATTCACCATGGGTGTTTCTAGTGGAAATATAAGATGTTTTACCAAATCTGAAGACAATCTGATACATTATGTGGTATCTGGAGCGGAAAAAGTCAAATCGGGGGAGAAATTTGTATGGGAGCTATATATAAATCTGAACCGATCTAACACTTTTTTTACCACAGGTGTTTCTAGTTACAATATAAGATGGTTTGCCAATTTTAAAGAAAATCTGTTGTAATATGTGGTATCTAGAGTGAAAAGAGTCAAATCGTGAGTGAAATTCGTATGGGGGCTATATCTAAATCTGAACCGATTTTCTTAAAATTAAATAGCGTTCGTCCTTATCCCGAAAAACGTCGTTGTGCAAAGTTTCATTTGGTTCTGTCTACAATTGCGATCTGTATCGTGATTACAAGAATAGATGGACGGACGGACAGACAGACAGACGGACATTGCTAAATCGACTCAGAAAGTGATTCTAAGACGATCGGTATAATTAACAATGGGTCTATCTCGTTTCCTTTTGGGTGTTACAAACAAATGCACAAAGACATAATACTCTCGTGGAGTGTATAAAAAGAGAAACAGTCACTTCAACGTGGGTTAGCCATTGGAATTGCGAACTGACCCCCCATAGCAAGATATCATCTCAAATGACTTTTACAGCGTGTATTTAATAGTACTGGTCTAAGAATCAGAACCTAATAACGTGTTTGTAAAAATCCGAAACGAAAATAAGCGTTCTAGAAATTATAGACAATATTATGTGTATAAAAAATGAGGCTTACTAGTCAACTTCAAATAAAGTTTCGTATGTTTTCTTAAGGAAAAGAATGAGAGAAATATAGTTCCTGATGAACCTTTTTCTCACAGGTCCAATAAATCATATTTGGGGAATATGTTATCTTCGATCTTGGGAACATAACAATAATTGTTTTTGTGATTTTTTCTTCAAATTTGTTAAGTTGTTGCAAAATATATTCGATATAAGTGATAACAAAACATAAATAAAAAGTTAAAATTTCGCTCAAAATTTTCAAAATTGTAGCCAACAGCAATATTGGACTAAGCATGGATAGTTATCCAGTATAAGTCAAATTTATGGTCAAATTTAAGTTCAAAAAAGTCAACACAAAATAATATTTTCGAAAATTTTTCGAAAAATATGTGCATCAAATATTTTTATTGTAGTTGGCGACAATGGCGAAAAATAATTTTTTATGTTGAATAAAAAATCAACTCTTTATTAACGTTTTTGTTATCTTAGCTTCTTATTGTGGCTTAAAGAAAAACAACCCTATTATTGCTATTAACACAAAAAAAAAAATAAAAATAGGCTACAAAATTAAACAAATAAATATTTAATGGAGTAATACTTAATACTCTTCATTTAATTCCCTTATTTCTTGCTAACACAAGTAAACATTCTAGTTTTAGAATCTGTATATATTTGCTGTCTGATTTTTGTTATTTATCTACTGATTATAGTTTTCTAGCGGATGAGTGGCTTAAAAGCAAATAAATAAATCACGCAAAGTTAAAGTAGCCTTTAAGACGTTTAGTGATGCATTCACAATGGGCATCATCAAACCGAACGAAGGCTCGTTTTGTATTCGTCTGCAGGACTGGCTTTCTGAGTAAGCTTGCAAATTGGTTTAGGGTTGAAACATATACAGATCTATTGCACACACTACTTATATCGTTGGATCCCAATTTATGTGCATTGCTCAAGTCATCAGTGACAAAATTAAGAACATGTTATCTAATGTAAATATAAAACTAATATAAACTTTAATACTTTCTAATAAAAATATAAAAGGATGTATGCTATATTGTAATAGAAGCACAAAAGCTATAAAAAATAAATCTCCTTATAAAAGGAAAAAATGAAGAAATCTGTGCATAATATGTGCTGACTTTAAATAGTAATATGAATTTGAATGAAGTATGCCACTTCAACAATGTATATGGAATGTGTATCAATCCTTTGAATCCGATAGTGTGGTACACTGGCCAACAGCGAACATGTACAAAACTTCATAATTATAAAAGTTATCAATTTTAATTGTCCTCAAAATTGAGTTCTTCGTTGTCGATTAATTTTTTTATATTATTTTTCAAGATAGTATAAATTATGTCAAGGTTCGTTTTAATATCAAATAAACACAAAGCACTTGAAATGAGAATTTAATATCATAATTTGCTGCCAAAACTTCACGAATAATACATATAAACCGGCAAATTATGGTTTTTTCTTTACACGAATATGATATTAACCTTGCGCAAGTAAATAAAAAATTGTGCAGCTAAGTAAAGAGTAGCGCTAAACTCATATTCTTTTAAACAGGGCATGTCATCCATTTAAAATTGTTGTTAGGTATTTCGATTAATAGGTACCAAAAATCGATTTTAGTATAAAGTTGGAAACATGGTGAGTTGTGCTTCTCATTCGTTTGTGAGAATTATTTACTTAAAGTGTGCGGGTATGTTGTTGAAAAGTCGCTTCGATGACACCTGACGAAGGCTTTCACGGGCATTGTGCAGCCAAGTAATAAATGTAAATAAATTTGCATTCTATAAAATGTAGATACAAAATGGTCTTGAGCCAGTTCCCAGTTCAATTCAGTTAATAATGTTTGTGTCTTAACAGTGCTAAATGACACACACCAAAAGTGGGCCGATGCTGATTTTGAATAAAACACAAATTATTTAGGAAATATTGTCATTTGTTTTTATTATGATAATTATGGTATGGTTCAATTATGTATGAAACAAAATATCGGTCAAATGGCCGCCGCGACTTTGGCGCACACCTCCATCCGATGGTCCAAATTTTCGATGACGCTGAGGCATAATTGGGGTTATATGCCGTTAATGTGCCGAATTATCTCATCCTTTAGCTCTTGAATTATTGCTGGCTTATCGAAGTATACCTTTTCTTTCAAATAACCCCAAAGAAAGAAGTCCAACGGTGTCAAATCACATGATCTTGGCAGCCAATTGACATCGCCACCACGTGAGATAACACGGCCATTGAATTTGTCGCGCAAAAGAGCCATTGTTTCGTTAGCTGTGTGGCACCGTCCTGTTGAAACAACATATCGTCCACATACATATCTTCCAATTCGGGCCATAAAAGGTTCGTTATCATCTCACGTTAGCGAAGATGCCGCCAGTCCATAAACCACACCAAACAGTCACTCTTTGTGGGTGCAATGGTTTTTCGACAATCACTCTTGGAGAATTATCATTCGCCCAAATGCGGCAATTCTGCTTATTGACGAATCCACTGAGGTGATTTTCTTCGAAAATTTATCATCCACTATTGTCATTTCTTGCCACCATTGCGACTATTGACGACGTTTGGAATGGTCAAGAGGCTTTATAAATACATAATGTTCATCAAAGACGAGCGTGAGAGTTGCAATCGTTGGGCACGACGACGAGTTGAGATGGACGGCTCTTTAGCCAAACTATCCCGAGCAGCATCAAACAATAAATAATATTAATCTAATATTTTAAATTAAGAGATTTTTCACAGATGAAGTGTAAAACAGTTAACTTTGGCCAACCAACAATCTGAACTCCACGGAACTGCTGTTAAGTAATACTCTACTGATATTTAGATCATATTGTTTCCTTCTTATGTTGTCTATCCTGTACACTTCTAGCGCCAGCTCCACACAGCTTTGGGCACATAGGCTAGCTATCATGGATAGATATGTGCAGATGTTTTCGGAAAGCTATATGATCCATTACAATCTTTGCCAGAGTCCCCGTGTTGTCTGTTCAATCGTATACCTTTATAGGGTAGAAAAAGGTATGCCAAGTTTGTTTGTCCTGTTTTTTCCTATATCGTTCCATATCTGCAAGTTGTCCGAATACAACTTAGTCAACAAGTTTCTCATTTGCACTCTCGCTAACAATATCCACCCGTCTGTCCATTTATTATAGCAATCAAACTCCAGGAAGCAATTATTGTTTGATATAAAAAATTAGCACACGCTATTTCTGTGAATTTTTTATTAAATTTTAAATAAATATTTTTTTATTTTTCTTAATTTAAATTCAGTGCAAAATATGTACATTTTTTAAGTCAAAGCAATATGAATATAGTAAAATAAAATATAAGTCTTCTTTATTGTGAAAATATATAAAAATGCAACTTTGTAAGCAGGTCAAGTGGAAATGTAACTTTTTCTTCATATTTGTTTTTTTTTTTAAGGTAACATCATTGGCTACCACGTAGAATGTGAGTCAAAAACACCCCAAGAAATGCTTATCCTAGTACTCATATATAATTTAACCCTATAGTTCTCATTATTTTTTGTTTTTGTTCTAAAAAAACCTAAACCTCCAATAAAACTTTGTGGGGTAGTTTTCCATTCAAATTCCTCATAACTGAATTGCGTAAAAACGGCCCTGTCCAGTTCGACTCCGTTACAAACGAACCGTGAGCATAGATTTTCTATCACTCTATCGGACACCTTTTAGCATGCTTTTATCCTTTTTCGAATACACACTTATATTTTTTGCCAGCATTCGCATGATTTTTTCATTGTTATATTACAATAATAACCGTTGATTCATTCATTCGTTCGTTCATTCATCGATTCATTCGTTCACTTATTTCCCCCGTTTGTATGTAAATCATGATTTATTACAATAAATTTTAATTCAAAGCTATTACCACCGCATTGAGTCCCAGCAAAAGCCATTCTCAACCTTACACACCAACGACAAATGATTCCGCAAGGAATCAAAAAGGACTTCGTCGACGTCGTCGTCGCCGTTGCCGAAGAAAGAATTGCAAAAGTGGAGAGAGAGAACGCAAAATCTCATAAGAAATCCAATTTGACTTAAAGGCATATGGAATAATTTAAGTTTTTTTGCTCGTCCTTTTGTACCGCACCTTATATTGTGAGAGTGTTCGGTTTTTGGTTTTTCGTTTCGTTTCATTCTTTCAACTTCTTTTTTTTGTATTTTCTGTTAGCAAATATAACCCAGATGTGCTTTCAATTCCAATAAAAGGTATTTGTATGGATGTGGTTTTTCAACACATACCTTAGATGTTCACACACACACACACTCACACTTAGACAGATATAAGAATACCTTGGTATTGAAGATTATACGCGTGAAATAAGTTGTTTTAGCTCTGAATGATGTTGGGGTGGGGTAGTATATTGTACATCGTTGAAGAGTGTGTGTGTTTGAAGAGACAGTGGGTTCTTAAGGAAATTCGCCATTTTATGAATTTATTGAATTATGATAACTACTTAATTATCTATATCCTTGAACATTTATTCAGATAGCACCGATATAATGAACTGGGTTGAGGAACTCACATGTTTTTACTTCTGCTATTAGTTAAGATATGTATTTATTGTGAAAACAATAAGAATCCTTTAAGACGGGATTTATCACATTACCCGGAGTGCCTCCGATGACTCGTGAATCTCTTGAGGATTTTCTTCATTCCTAATAATGCAATTTTGCTTATTGGCATATCCATTGAATTATCAATAGGGTTTGCATCCCGGGATTTCCCGTGGGAAAATTCCCGGGAATTCGCACATTTCTCATTTCCCGTATCCCGATAAATTCGTACGGGAATCCCGCGGGAATTTAGTAGAAAATTTTACATATTTCTTCGCATATTTTTTTCATCATTTCCACAATAAAAAATTGTATAAAAACTTTATCACATCTCTTTTAATCAGGTATGTCAAATATTGAAGTTGGATGACAAAATATTTTAAGCTGCGTTCGGATGTAGGCTCAAAATCCACTTTTTGGGACTTTTCCTGTCAAGCTCCATATGAAAAAATTAATATCCAGGAAAAATAGATTTTAGGCGTGTATCCGAACGCCAAAAATAAAGAATTTAAAGTTTTTGAAGCGACAGGACAAAGGACAAACATTTCATTTAATGCTATACTCACTATTAATGTGAACGATCTTTCTCCGTCGCGTACATTTTCCAATAAAATAAGAAATATCTGATCTTTAATTAATTTTGAAACTTGAAAAGATGTTTGAATTGATCTCACATTGCGTTTTATTATATGAATTCTGTAGCAGTTTCCTACTGAAATATATATTTATTTTACTTTTATAAAATGTGAGTGTTTCATTAAAAAAAATAATCTTAATTCATGGTAAAGAGTATGTTTACGATTTCCCGTGCTGTCCCGGGATCCCGGGAAATTGAAAAAATAATTCCCGTTTCCCGGGAAATAAAAAGTACTGGAAAATGCAAACCCTAGTTAACAATGATCCTCAGCGGCGATATTTGTTCTATCACAACGTGTAAAAATAATCTTACGACCCACACTGCTCCTCTTCATGGAGAAAAATTTGATATCGTTTTAAAGGTAAAACTCACACAAAAAAATTCCAAATATTTTTTCATAGAAATAGTGGACTCCAGAGTGTGGGCGATTTATATGTATAATAAATTGATTTTTTAGATTCGTTCGTGAGTAGTTGAAGGAAAATATTGTTCAAAAACCTATTTTTATGTGGAGTTCTCTGAGGAGTTATACGAATTTTGACTTTCATAAACTTAAATATTATATTTTCTATTAATTTATATATATTTAAAAATTAAAGATAAATATTTGAAAAATACACAATACACAACAAAACAAAAACATCTCTATCAAAGCCCGATTTTTTCCGATTCTTTTTTATTTTTTATTAGTTTGTTTAATTGTCATCATTATTTGATTTGAACTTGGATATTGTCCTGGCTCAAGCTCATTTTGAATCTGTATTTATAGAATACAAATTTATTTGCAAATGGCATGGCAAACTTCATTATTCATTTATTCATAGATTTTCTTCAAAAATCATAATTAAAAAAAACTTCTACGTCTATTCATAGAGTTTTATACCCTCCACTAGGCTATTATGTCTTTGGCCATTTGATTGTAACACCCAAAAGGAAACGAGATAGACCCATCGTTTATTATACCAATCGACTTAGAATCCCTTTTCGAGTTGATTTAGCAATGTCCGTTTGCCTGTGTAGAGTGATGAAACCCGAAACCGAAAATCAGGCCAACCAGGTTTTTCATCTCAGACTGACCGTCGGGTTTTTAGAAATCGCTGTTTTCGGAAAACCGGGTAAGCCGGTTAGTTGTTGTCGGTCTCGACCGGTTTTGCATTATTTTTTCTCTATATTACTGAAGACGGCCTTTCGTTGCGAACAAGCCTACTTTTATATTCGCCTTTGATCATATAAAATGGCCTAGTGTGTGTGTTCTGTAAACATGATATGAGGATTATATCCAGACTTTACTTTATGGAAACTTAATTGGGGATGTCGAAGACTATAACCACACTCCTTTTATTAAAATGTTTAAAATTCCAGGAAGTGAAACATCAATAATATATCATTTCTCAGAAAAAAAAACATAAATCGTAAACATCTCAATACTATTTTATAATCACGAAACTGGAATTAGCTATATTCAATATCTGGACAAACAAATAAAGACTTATGTAGTCTTCGTCATGAGGAATAGTTTATCTGCGAATTCTCAGTTATGCCTAAACCATTGCTTTAACACTGTATGTTACAAAATATTGTGTAAGTGGACTATCAGATATGATTCGGATCATGAAGATGACTTCATGCTTTGAATTATATATGGAAAATAATTGTTCTTAATTTGACTAAGAATGCTTGGAACTTAATTGCTATATTCCAGTTATTGTGAAAACCTGAGAAAACTGTAAATATGATTAATAAATCATCTGTAAGGCAAGAAAATTAAATTAATTTATGTTATTGAAAAATTGAGAAGTTTATAAAAATATCGCGACAACCGCGCCCTTTTGGACTTCAATTTATATTAGAACTCTTGACGAAATTAAGCGCTAGATATTGGCTATTCTCGTAATCAGAATACAGGTCGCAATTGTAGCCAGAACGAAATGAAACTTTGCACAATCAAGTTTTTCGGGATAAGAACGACCGCTATTTAATTTGAAGAAAATCAATTCATTTATAGCCCCCATATGAATTTTACTCCTGATTTGACTCTTTTCACTACATATTTTAACAGATTTTCTTCAAAGTTGGCAAAACATCTTATATTTGGCCTGGTGAATCGGTTCAGATTTATATAGCTCCCATACAAATATCTCTCCTGATTTGACTTTTTCCACTCTAGAAAACGTAATTTCACTCGATTTGCTTCAAATTTTGCACAGTACCTTATAATTGAACTAGAAATATCTATGGTGAAAATGGATTGGATCGGTTCAGACTTAGATATATCGAGCATACAAACCAGATGTTCTTCAAACTTGGCAAGACACATTATATTTCAACTAGAGATGCCTGTGGTGAAAGTGGGTCACATCTTTTCGGGTTTTAATACACTCCACGCCACATGAATAGCACATCTAAAACATTTTTGTTTCACGCTCGATATATCCCAAACCATTTACGTAAATACATATATATTTTTTTAATTTTAGCTTTTTAATTTAGAATCGACTACAGTTGGTTTGTTCTAATATCTCTAACAGTTCATTGTATATAATGTTTTTTCCGAAAGTATCTAAAAAATGATCCTAAATATTACGCCACTTGAATAGAACACCACCTCACAAAAATCGAATATGAAAACATTTCGGCATTCAACATTCATATTAATTTTATTTCACATTAGTTTACACATTCTAACAAAAAATAATTTATATTTAGCAGTGGGTCGTACCCCCTTCGTTGACCAATACTTCACAAATCCTGTTTGGGATTGATTCGTACAACTGGGAAATATAATTAAGAGGAATGGAGCTCCAGGCTAGTTTTATGGCTTGGATAAGTTCATGAATGGTTGAATATTGTTGTCCAGACCCATAGATTTCTCGGACTAGCCATCCCCATACGTTTTCGATAATGTTGAGGTCTGGTGAATATGGGGGCCAGTTTAATAGCACTACGTTTTGTCTCTATATACGATTTTACTATCCGAGCAGTGTGAATTGGTGAATTGTCATGTTAAAATGTCCACGGCAGAGGTCCAAAAAGATTCGTAAAGAACGGGAATACCGTTTGTAGGACGCCAATGTATGCCGTTGCATTAATCGTCGTCTTCAAAAATTGTACTCGCAGGTGCCATAATACGAAATCGCACCCCATACCATGACACCCCCCATTCTGCTATGTAGGCGGTCCAAATGGTGGCTCTCTTTTCGCAAATCATGAAAATAATAAGAGTAGTCATCAGGACCTTCCAAATTAAACTTTTTCTCGTCTGAGAAGACAACACGATGCCACTCTGTGGACCAGGTCATGTTAGCACGACAGAAAGTAAGGCGTTGCATCTTACGGGTAGGATTGAGTGGTGGCTTTTTCTTAATTTTTATCCTTTTTATGTGTTCACATTTCGAAATAACACGCCTGATAGTGGTTAAGCTTGCATTAACACCAGCGTTTTGTCTTATCTTGGCAATTGAGTCATGGGAATTTGAAGCTTCTCTCAAAATATGTCGCCTGTCCGCATTGGAGAGAACACTATGTGTACGGCCTTTCATGTTTTTTCCATATTTATACTCATTTGACAAAAAGGAGGATATAACCTTTCGACTTCTTTCGATGTTTTTATTTTCGATACGGAAAGGCCCATTTCATTGTATACTTTGATTTTGACCTTTTCCGCCTCAAATAATGCCTCATTTAAACTTTATTTTAAATTGAAATTGTATTTATACACTAATAAATCGGATTAACGACCGCACATGTCCAAATACTGGGAGATAACTAAAGATTTTAGTAGGTGTGCTATTCAAGTGGTGCAATATTTGTACTCGATTTTCAATGAAGAACAAAACAAAATAGCAAAAAACGTATAACGGTACATTTCCGGCACACCGATTTTGCTACAGAGCGAACTAAAGTAAAGACTCAAAATATAACTAAATAATAACCCGTTACTTGTAAAGCAATTTTCGATTTATTGACAGTTTCAGCGAGTGTATAAAGGGTGTGCTATTCAAGTGGCGTGGAGTGTATAACCCTCATACAAAATGTCCTTCCCGATCTAACTTTTCTCTTTCAATGTATTACAAACTTTGATGTAATTTAGCAGCTTGAAATACATATTATGAAAGTAGGTCACATCGGTTCATTACTTTTTCAATTGTAATGGTGTAGAAAGTGGAGGGTATCATATAGTCGGCCCGCCCGCCTTTAGCCTTTCCTTACTTGTAATTTTAAAAAATGTGTGTTAATACAGAAAAAAACTTTTGTAATTGTTTTAGAGTAAGGTTCAGGAGTAAGCATCATGAAACTCTCACTAACACTATTGGCTACTAAAAAATTTATTTTACAAAAATCAAAAGTATATGTTGTGTTTAGAAAATAAATAAATAACAAATAAGAATTTGTTTCACATTAAATTGCTCAACTTTAAATATTTCCTACTAAATTATTTCCAACGTTTACTTTTATTCAGATATTTTCGGAAGGCAGTTGTAGTTGATATGCCCAAGAAAACCGCATATGTTACATGAAAACCGATATTTTTGAATTTAGTGCATCATAACCCATTTGGAAATGAAGTTTCCTTGTAGTCTGTCAATTCTTTCTTTTTTTCCAAAGCTAGTACAGGGACGGAACACTGTGTGACCACCTAATGTTCAGAGTTTTTAAAGGTAAAGTACATATGTATAAAGTACTGCACATATAGCAGTTACTTTTGAATTGCAGAGTTTTTTCCCAGTTTTTAAATCTCTGATAAGCAACCATTTTACGGCATGCACTGTATATTTGTCGCGATCGTGAAAGAAACCGCGTATGGAAATCCTTTCATTTTATTTCAGGGGACAACTACAAGGTATTCTTCTTTTCTCTTGTGAATTTTTTGCTTTTCCTGTTATTATTGTACTTACATACGTATGTATGTATGTTTGGAGGGATGTGAGTTCTTGTCTTCGACTTAAGCAGAACTCGGTGGAACAGTGTCCTTATGGTGGAAATCCATTATGGTAATACGTGTGTTATAAAGCCAACATCAGAGGGTATATGGCAAATATGCAAAAGTTTGTAATTGTGTCTGTGTATGCGAGTGCGATGCGAGTATCTGTACAGGGTCCAAGGAGATGATAGCACAAGATTTCTTCGGTCTGTCCTGGTACGCAAAGCGAAACGAAAAATGACATTGCTGGAGAATAAGTCACATTCACGTGCATATGTACGTACATATGGGTTGGTGCGCACAAGATTAAACTTAAACTAGTGTGATTTGTGATAGATGAAGGTTTGGGACATTATATTGTTGAAGACTCCACCATATGTGTTTCTATTTGTTTCGGACTAATGTGGTCACTTTTCGGAGGAATAAAAATAATTTATTTCATTATTGTCCCAACCATTTGTCTAAATATTGAACGGTCGAAAGTATGTCGTCATCAAATCCTAAGAAGTTCAAACAAGGACCCATTTATGGCGAGATCAATGATGTTGGAAGACAGCTGTGGAGGGAAAGTTGAAGTCTCGAGCGAGTTTATGACGGAATATATTATATTAGAGTCAAGTTGAGAGCCTTTGTAGTGATTAAGCTGGACTAGAAACGTGACTTCGCTGTAACGTCAGTGGGTGTAGCGAGGTAAATATGATTTGGCCTAAAACCTGATAATCTAGAGGGAAGTAGATTGCAGTCTTAGATTATTGCTGGAGTATTCTCAAGAAGGCACTTGGCAAGTACGGTAGTAGCACTAATGGTCTGAACTGACTGTCGGTCTCGGGTGTTGGCAATCTTTCTTCCAACATTTATTCTTCTTGTCCCAACTACGCTTTTTTATACCCTACACCACTTCGTGGACTAGGGTATTATAAGTTAGTTTCGCGCCAAATGTTTGTATCACCAAGAAATAATCGAGCTAGACCCAACTTTAAGTATACCGATCGGCTTAGAATCACCAGCTGAGTCGATTTAACGATGTCTGTCTGCTGTCCATCTAAGCTTGTTCGCACTCTACAGTTCACAATTGTTGTCCGATTTTCATGAAACTTGGCAGAAGTAATTTTTTCTGGCCAAGGACCATCGGTATTGGATTTGGAGGAAATCGGTTCAGATTTAGATATAGCCCCCATACAAATGTCGCTCCCGATTTGACATTTTCCGCTCTAGAAACCACATCTTGTACCCGATTTTCTTTAAATTCGGCACAACATCTTATAATCCAACTAGAAACACCTATGCAAAAATTCGGTAAGATCGGTTCAGATTTAGATATAGCCCCCATACAAATGTCGCTCCCTATTTCACTCTTTCCGCTTTATAAACCACATATTGTACCCGACTTTCTTTAAATTTGGCACAACATCTTATAATCCAACTAGAAACACCTATGCAGAAATTGGGTAAGATCGGTTCAGATTTAGATATAGCCCCCATACAAATGTCGATCCCGATTTGAGATTTTCCGCTCTGAAATCCACATTTGTACCCGATTTCCTTTAAAATTGGCACAACATTTTATAATCGAACTAGAAACACCTATGCTGAAAGTGGGTAAGATCGGTTCAGATTTAGATATAGCCCCCATACAAATGTTGCTCCATATTTCACTCTTTTCGCTTTAGAAACCACATATTGTACCCGATTTTCTTTAAAATTGGCACAATATTTTATAATCGAACTAGAAACACCTATGCTGAAAGTGGGTATGATCGGTTCAGATTTAGATATAGCCTCCATACAAATGTCTCTCACGATTTGACTTTTTCCGCTCTGAAATCCACATTTGTACCCGATTTCCTTTAAAATTGGCACAACATTTTATAATCGAACTAGAAACACCTATGCTGAAAGTGGGTAAGATCGGTTCAGATTTAGATATAGCCCCAATACAAATGTTGCTCCCGAATGTTTAACCGATTTTGGCCAAACTCTACATATTATATTTCACCAATAAACATACATAGTGAAAGCAGGTCACTCGTTCCAGGTTTCAATATACTCCCATCAAATGTCCTTTCCGATTTAACATTTTTTGTCAAACACATACATTTACAGGATGCAAAAATCCTTCCCGATTTTACTTTTTTACCGAATTGAATTGCAATGAGAATTGTTTGGGTGATGCCCATATGTCCATACTCTATTACAGCTCTAGAAACTACATCTTACATCGGATCTTCATCAAATTTTGCAGATCATGATATTTTTCAACTAGGAATACCTACCGTGAATGAGAAATATATAGGCCCATGTTTTAGACCAGGCCCAGCATGTTGTTATAGGCCCCCTTTTGAAATGTCGGTCCTATTACTACTGTATAATTTGTATTTGTCTGTCGGATAATTGGATCAATTATCATATTATTTACCATATTCGTTAAATTTGACTAAAGATGAATTTATAAGATACTGTATAATTTATATGAACTACATAAAATTGCACCCATGAAATACCTGGGTTTAGTAATCAAAGCGAGGTACATACACAGGGAGTGGTGTAGGGTATTATATAGTCGGCCCCGCCCGACTTAAGCCTTTCCTTACTAAATTTCTGAAAGTGCAAATATTTATAAAGTGATCAATCTAGGACGTACAATTTGTTATATAAATTTTTCAAAAAAGTCCCAAGTTATATCTTGTTTTTATCTATATGCTGCTCTGAAATCACCCGCGTAATGTCCCATACGACTGTATGTGTTATTTCCACTTGTACCACTACTACTTTTCTGTCCACTGGTGGTGTAGTTGTATGGAATGCTTTGCTTTTTTAAGATGATTTCTGGCATGGCTGGTCGCGTGGCGAAATGCTTGGTTGGTTAGAAGATGTTCCTGGGTGGTTGGATACTTGGTTTTGACTTCACTCTTTGTGTGTGCACTGTGCACAGCTCTTTATTCATGAAAAGAAACTTAACGAAGATTTATGAGCATTGAATGTGCTATGGCTGTTCTCAAACTGAAATCAACTTTTTTTCGAATTCTCGGTTACCCCAGGCGTTATTGGGTTAGAGGATACTTTATGTTTGGACTGGAGTTTGTTACATCTAATATTCAGATGCGATTATTAATTGTGATTCAGAATATGCATTGCCTGTATGCTCACACTAATTTGTTACATATGTAAATGATTTTTGTTATGAGGATGTGCGCATTGGAGTACCTACGGGAAATTGATGGACATTCAAGGACATACGGAGGAATTGGTCAAGGTTGGGGCAAGATAAGTAACATAACCGATTCTAATATTTGCAATAGACATCGAACTTGTCTTTTGGGGTGGGGTGCAAGTTGATACCTATAAAACCGGTTACAAACAATTTCTTTTGACATCGATTCTCGGGCTGATAGTATCCCGGCAAAAAGATAGCACTCAAAGAAGTGAAAAATATGTAGTGAAAATTGGGATCTTTACCAATGAATTTAACATGGAGTTGTCATAGGAGGGATATCCTTTATTTTGAAAAATTTTAAAATTATTTTAAAGTTTTTTTTTGTGTTCTTGAGGGGTAAAAATTAAAATGGGCCATTTGTAAGGGCTCTACATTAAAAAGTGGTTCAATTTCAAAGTAGGTATATTGAAATATGACATGATATTTTACAAAATTATATCGAAATCTAATGCGCGATGTGTGTTCTAGAGATGTAATAGAGTAGAATGGGGGCTCAATTTGTATGGGGATTATAACAAAATATGGACCCATATATCTGTCTTCTTAGTTGAAATATAATACAAAATGCAAATTTTGATAAACTTCCGATGTAAATTGAGGGTCCTAGAGGGGTAGTAATAAAAATGCGGGCCATTTGTAAGGGCGCACATTAAAAAGTGGGTCCATATAGACCACTATGAAAGTTCACTTTCTTAGTATGACATATGAATATAATATAATCTGCAAAATTTGAAAAAATTCCGATGTAGAATGTGAGTCCTAGAGAGGTAATAATTCAAATGGGGACCCACTGTAAGGGCGCTACATTAAAAAGTGGGCCTTTATATATCACTTTCAAAGTAGGTATTCTTTATTGAAATATAACATAATCTGCAAAATTTTATAAAAATCCAATGTAAGATGTGGGTTCTAGAGCGATAATAGTGTGAACTGGGGGCCCATTTGTATGGGGGCTATACCAAAACATTGACCTATATAGCTGGCTTTCAAATTACGTGTTTCTAGTATAAATGTAACACTGTGTGGAAATATCCCAAGATCCCATGTAAAAAGTACAGTTTAGAGCAGTAGCATTGTATATCGGAGGTACATTTGTATGGGGGCTATATCAAACCCATGTGGGCCACTTTCCCGTGAGCTGTTTCTAGTTCAAATATAACACAATCCAGAATATTTGGTCATGATCCCATGTAAAATGTGTATTCTAGAGCAGTAATAGTGTAAATTATAGGGATATTTGTATGGGGGCTATATCTAAATCTGAACCGATTTTCTCCAAATTCAATAGCAATTGTCCTTGGCCAAAAAAGTAACGCCTGCCAAATCTCATGACAATCGGACCACAATTGCGACCTGTAGTGTGCGAACAAGCTTAGATGGACAGCAGACGGACGGACAGACAGACATCGTTCAGCTGCCGATTCTAAGTCGATCCGTCCAGCTCAATTATTTCTTGGTGTTACAAACATTTGGAGCGAAACTAACTTATAATACCCTAGTCCACGAAGTGGTGTAGGGTATAAAAATTCGTATAACAGCGGACCTTCTGGTTGCTACTACGGCACTCCAACCATCTCAGCTATACCCTGTTGTGAGTGTTGAATAACTAAAGCAAACAATATTGTTCGGTGTTGTTGAAATAGGAAACTTAACAAAATATTTATTTAACTTGAACTAAAATGTAACACAAATAAATATTAAATTAAATTAGTATTATACAAATTAACACTACTTAATTTTACAGTTGTTATGTAGTATTAATAAATAATAAAAAATAAATATTTGAAGTACACTAATAAAATGATAAATTTGTATTTTTAATGCAAAAGTGTTTAAATTGATAAATTTAGACAAAAATTAATCATTGATTATTTATAAAAGTAATAAAAAAGTTTTTTCACGAGGCCTTCTGGGTGCAAAGCGGACACCTTATCTCTGTGATCCCATACTAAAAATTCGTTCCCATTCACTTGTGAAAATGCTATTCGTAAAATGTTATTAACATATTATGGACTTTTCTGGAAGTTGTTCAAAAGAACTTCTTCAAAAGCGGGAAAAATGCACATTTGGATTTTGAGATGCGATTAAAATGTGCTTCCTACGGAAGTACTTCTATTTTTTCTTCTGGGATAGAACGGACGTGTCTTTCGTATATATGGTCCCAAGTCAAACACATTGACACCGGTTCTAAAAGTGGCATGTCCAAATCATACCAAAGCGGACCAACTCACACCTCCAATTTAAAAGGGACTAGCCTCCTTCATACTAGCTTCATGTCATGGACTAGCTCTATGACTTGTCCTGCGATATTTAATTTTCACGTAGGGAGGGTTAAACTGACGACTGACGACTTCTCCTCACTCTTGTGAAAGCCGCAAGGAAATTCCACCAAAAACAACTATTTATATTCATATTATCGCGATCTTGGTTGGACACGGCTTTGCATATATTTTATTTGAAGTAGTCACCCTATTTTTGACCACTTTTGAAAAAGAAAAGATGAATTGTCTGGAGTCTACAACGATACATTGAAGACCTCGCCTTTTCAGAACAAAATAAATCCCACAAAATATATATATTCTGGGTCACGCTACAAAGCTAAGACGATCTAGCCATTTGTTAAAAGAATTCTAGCTTGCGAACGACATGACAAGGTTGTTTAAACTTAACATATATATATATGGTTACTGAGGGAAAATACTTTCTCTAACATGGCCTGAAAGGACGCCCTTCCCTAATATATAGAGTAATAAGGCGCATTTTTTTGACAATTTATGTTTCACATACAAATGAAGTATTGTGGGCACCTTCTGTGAAGGCACGCCGAAATTCATACCTTGGGGATGAAATATGGTGATTTTTTAAGAGCTTGATAACTTTTTAAAAAAAAAAACGCATAAAATTTGCAAAATCTCATCGGTTCTTTATTTGAAACGTTAGATTGGTCCATGACATTTACTTTTTGAAGATAATTTCATTTAAATGTTGACCGCGGCTGCGTCTTAGGTGGTCCATTCGGAAAGTCCAATTTTGGGCAACTTTTTCGAGCATTTCGGCCGGAATAGCCCGAATTTCTTCGGAAATGTTGTCTTCCAAAGCTGGAATAGTTGCTGGCTTATTTCTGTAGACTTTAGACTTGACGTAGCCCCACAAAAAATAGTCTAAAGGCGTCAAATCGCATGATCTTGGTGGCCAACTTACCGGTCCATTTCTTGAGATGAATTGTTCTCCGAAGTTTTCCCTCAAAATGGCCATAGAATCGCGAGCTGTGTGGCATGTAGCGCCATCTTGTTGAAACCACATGTCAACCAAGTTCAGTTCTTCCATTTTGGGCAAAAAAAAGTTGGATATCATCTCACGGTAGCGCTCACCATTCACAGTTACGTTACGATTCGCATCATCTTTGAAGAAGTACGGTCCAATGATGCCACCAGCCCATAAACCGCACCAAACTGTGACTTTTTCTGGATGCATTGGTAGCTCTTGCAATGCTTCTGGCTGATATTCACTCCAAAATCGACAATTCTGCCTATTTACGTACCCATTGAGCCAAAAATGAGCTTCGTCGCTGAACACAATTTCTTTCTTTCTGAACTTTCTTAACAGAGCACGCATTTTGATAATAAAATTCAATGATTTGCAAGCGTTGCTCGTTAGTAAGTCTATTCATGATGAAATGTCAAAGCATACTGAGCATCTTTCTCTTTGACACCATGTCTGAAATCCCACGTGATCTGTCAAATACTAATGCATGAAAATCCTAACCTCAAAAAAATCACTCTTTATAAATAGTACGATCCTTACGATAACATATTGAAAGACACTTTTAAAAGAGATAAAAATGATACAAACCAATTAATCTAAGATCATGAAATTCGGTGTGTACAGTCATCTGGATGATTAGGCATGTTATATAAAGAGATTCTTAAAAATAGTATTTTTAGGGCGGAAATGGGGAGAAACGACCAAATTTTTAGGGAACAGCCAACTAGAATTGGATAAGGGACAGTAATGGTGCCGATCTATTGGTTGCAGCTAGAATCATTATTTCGGTTTACTTTGAAAAAAAAATTCTATTTAGTGTCAAAATGTGAAAGAGTGTTAAAAATAGTACCGACTTTATTTGAGGTATTTTATCACATTTTGGAGACCTTTTGCCACTAAAAACCACACATTTTAACAAATCCTCTTCACATGTGACAACACAAGATGATAGTCAGTCACATAAATATAAATTAGGATAATAAATAAAAAGGAAATTAATAAAGGATATTTTTAATTTTTTAACTCCTTGGTGACATAGTACTTTCTTCTTATATTCGCAAAGAGGAAATGTAGAAGATGCCTTGAAAATCTTTACAACAACGGAGTATCAAATTTGGACCGCTGTAAAACTCAAACCACGTACCAATTTGAGCTACGGTAAACGCTTGTGAGTAATAGCAAGAACTAATAGAAAGTATGTGCCAAATGTCAAAATCAAAGAGGGTTGAAGTCCATACTTGGTCGAAATAATGGGGAATTACCCTCTAAATATCAGGGAAATAATGATTTTAAAATCATTATATAAAATCGTGTTTAAAAGTCAAAAATAGATATTGGTTGACCAATCAGCAGAACAAATTAATTTGTAATAAGAATAGATTGTCTGTAGATTGACGAATAATATGGAGCAACATTTTGACGGTAAGTTAAATTTTGTTTAGTCTGTTTAAAATTTAAAATATTCTGATTTGTATTGCTAGAATACAAATTGTCTTCGTCCTGCAAAAATAATAATAGATCTATATGAGTTATGACATGGAATGACTCATATATAAAAATGAATCTGTGTTTTTAAGTTTGTTTGTTTAAACTACTGTACCGATCTTCTTGAAATTTTCACAGTATGTTTATGCTGAACCGGAGGCGAAAGAGGCCATATATTTTTTTTATTTGCAGTCGGCGTGGAACCTCCCACACAAATTGGGGATTTATTAATTTTTTATAAATTTGCATATTCGGAGTACTGTTGCAACGAGAGTCTTTTTTGTGAAAGTTCACTAATTGTTAGTCTGCACAGATGTGTCGAAAATGGGCGATATTGGAAAAGTGGGAATGTTATCAGTTCTATGACACCTAGAGTGATGAAATTCTGTGTGAGCGAGTCTAGCATTAATGTGCGTAGTTGCGTCAAAAAAGGGACGTATTGGAAAAGTTGGCGTGGTACCCCCATACGAAGCTAAAACCTATTATCGGATATATTCAATTCTATGACAGCTACAATACTGCATCAATGTGTGTAGTTGTGCCAAAGTGGGCGTGGCAACTCCCATATGAAGTTGAAACCTAATATCGAATATTGTAAGTTCTATGACACCTAGAGTGCTGATATTTAGTGTGAATGCTGAGTGATGATGGGCGGAAAGTGGGCGTTACCCTTTCTATAAGAATTAAAACCCGTTTTAGAGTAAAATAATATAGTTGTGACCTGCTTAGACAATATACAAATGACGGGATTTGAAAGTTGGGTAAAATTTGTTTTGAATATTGTTAAATTACACATTTCCTTTGAAATTTCTTAGCCCAATAGTAAAGAAAGGTTACAAAAACAGAAATATCATTTCGTCAAAAGGCGACTTAAAAGAAAACGGAAATTATATATTTTTTTAGATTTTTCAGTTGTTTTATTATTGAAAGTCTTGATTTTCTATGTGTTTTGAATGTAGTACATTCAAATTCCAGCTATTCGATTAAGTAATTTCTTCTTACGAAGGATGTTGTTTGTTTTGGTAATGGAAAAGAGGAGAATCATACTCAACCAAAAATCTCTTTGATTTTTGACATTTCTTCCCTTATTCGCCGTAAACTTCAATGTTCTCATTGGAACATATCCATTTCTTTAATATCTCAGAGACGTATCTTGATTATAATTGCTACATGTATTAGCCGATCACTAGAAAAATCAATATTAAAGCTGATTTTAATTTTACCGTTTGTTTGTTTTTGCCTGGCAAAGGGGGCGGTGATTCAGTTAGTACTCTATAACTTCGAGATATTGTTCATTTTATTAGTTCATCGATAAACAATCCACATCGTACAGTACTGCAGCGGTCGGTGTCAAGAGTGAAAATAAGAATCGCACTTGCCGTTCATTGCATCATATCCATCCTTATTCTAGTTCAGTCTCTATGCTCTGCTAATACCATTATTTTCGTTTTCTGTGATTTTCAATTAACGTGTACATTAGTAGCAACAATATTTTATGTTTCGCCATTCAAAAAAGGAGGGAAAACAGCAGCAACATTTAAGTAATTAATTAAAGGAAAGAACGTTTTTTTTCTGAACGTCTCCTAGCACAGAAAGCACCCTCCGTGAAATATTTAAATCGGATAAACTTTGTAACCCTCTGCTAACACATCTTGAATGTCACTGAAAGTAGCTGCTGCTGCTGATGCTGCTGCAATATGAGAACAACGAATGGAATAGAATCACTTTCGGGAATCTTTAATGGCTTAATTTCTATTTAAAATCCTTTTGGTATACGACCGGTCGGTCGGTTTTCTCCGGTATGTTTATGGTTAGCAGACAACCTGAATTCATTAGTTTTGCATACCTGGTACTACGACTGTAGTCATCGTATTTCATCTAGACCGTTGTTGCTGTTGTTGTTGCTCGCTTGGTTGGTTGGTTATACCGCCTAACCCTTCTTGATATCTGTTTATTTAGTCCTTACATTTATCTTGTGGCCAAGGTTGTAGTTGCCTTCGTTATTGTTGTCGTTGTTGTTGTTTTATGGGGGACTGACTGACTGTTTGGCTGAGTTGTGTATTAATGCGGTGTTGTATGCACATCGCTTACAATAAATTCTTGTTACGTTCACCGGCAAAACCCCAAGTCAATTAATAATTATTCCATGGCATTTCTTCTGTAGCCATCCAAATGAAAGGCATCCATTGCCTTGGTGGCGTGTTCTCCGATTCGTGTGTATCTTGTGGATAAGGCCCAAGCTATATATGCTTATTCCTGTATTGGCGAGGTTGTTGTGTAGGTGACATTACCCAAGGACGTATTTTAACCTGAAGCCACCAAGCCTTGATGTACGAGTATGTATGTTTAGTGTCGTGTCTTTGGCGCAATGGTGTTGAAAACACACACAAATATTTCATGGCATCATTTGTAATTTTTTTAATGTTGTTTACAAGTCTACAACCAGCTTTATAGTCATGATTCATAGTGTGTAGGACTTCGGCTTGTGGCTAATTAAGGCAACCACATAATCATGGAATCCATATAGGCTAAGCTCGTTTTCTACACATCCAGCTGGTGGCTTATCCACATAAATGTGGTTTTGTAGTGTAATCACATGGTTACGAGGGCAGATCCATAATTAGTCAATTTACAAGTTGTCCATCTTCGAAATACGACCTTCTAGATCGGCATTTGACAGTCGATAAAATCGGATTGTTTCCTTTGAGTTTCGCTTTATTAGAAAATTAGTTTTTATAGTAAACTGCTTTTCGGTTTAATCCAACCAAAATAACCGGTTTCGGGGTTTGGAAGGTGAAATTAAAATAAGCAGGGAAGATGGCCGGCAATATGCAAAAATTTAACTCTGAACATTTGGACATACCATAAAGAACAAACTCGCTAAGCAGAGTACATAATTCTTGCCAATTCTTACCAATAATGCAGGGAAATAGGCGGTATTGGAAAAGTGGTAGTGGTACTTCCACTACGAAGTTAAATCCTATTAATGATTCTATGACACCTAATGATCCAGTGTAAATGCACGTAGTTGTGTGAAGAAAGTGTCCGTGATCCCTCTCAAACTAAGTTTACAGTATATTCGCTTACATGACGGGACTCCTAAATTGTTGTGTGAGATAATTTAGTTTTAACCTGCTTAGACAAATGAGCAGGATTTGGAAGATGGGAACATTTTGATTTGAATATTCTGAAACAACACATTTTCTTAAATTTTTTAGAGCAATAGTAAAGAAAGGTTACAAAAAAATAAATATCCATTCGTCAAAAGCCGATTAAAGCCCAGAAAAGGCCAATTATATTCAATTTGATTGTTGATATCCCATCACCAATTCGCCGTAAGCATCTCCATTTCTTTAGAAACTCAGGGAGGTACATTCATTATAATCATTGGCGTAGGTCCTGGGGGTATAAGCCCACTCCTGAAACATTTTATAGCACCTCCCCTGAATGTATAATACAATTTGTACTATTTGTCTGCGTCCACAAAAATTTTATTTTTCAGTTTAGGAAAAAGTAAAAATCATTGTCAACACAAAAAGAAAAAATATAATTTCGAAAATAAGGGCTACAGCCGCTGCCAAGTTATAATTGCATTGCTGTTTATTTTCCAAAATTTTATTGTAGTTAGTTAATGGTAGTGATTTCTTTAACTGTAATATTTACACAAACAACTTAAAACCGTTTTCAGTGTACTGTTAAACTATGACTGCGATAACAAAAACGTTAATTCTAATTTCCTTTTTGTGCTCAAAATAAAAAATTATTTTTTTACATCACCAACTACAATATAAATATTTGCATCAAAACAAATTTTCTAAATAAATATTTTGTGTTGACTTTTTTAACTTCGCCTCGATAATCATAAATTTGACTTGTACTGTATAATTATCCAGGCTAAGTCCGAAATTTTTAACATAAAATTATTTTTTCAAAATTTGTTTTCATACACACACAATATAAATTGCTGTTGGCGGAAATTTTAAAAATATTTTGAATTATTAGTTTTTGTGTTGTTGATTAGTGATCGATTGGTTGATTTTCAATGAGTTTTGAATGCAATACATTTCTTGTTAAGAAGGAAATCTTTTTATTTTTGGTAATGAAAAGGGTGGAGAACCTCACTCAACCATACACACATTTGAGCATATACGTATTTCATTGTCCTGTGTACGGACAAATTATTTTTTTTTAATTTGAGTGCAAAAAAGGTTAAGTATACAGTCTTAAAGATAACAGCCTTATTATCCATGCGACTATAAATATTTTTTTGACTTTTTAACAGACAAATTGTGGGGGGGCTATAGCCACCCTCAGAAGAATATCCCTACTACACCAATGATGATAATTGGTATATATTTTACTGATAACGAGAAAAAATCAATACGAAACCTGAATTTAAATTTATCGTTTGTTTTTCTTCTGTCTGGTGAAAAGGGCGGGTTTCAGCTGGTAGATTTTAAAAATATAAAAAAAAACGATAAAGCACAACCCTACAAACGAATATGAAAACGATTCGAAATGGTATCGTCTAGAAGAAAAACAAATAAAAACGGCGTTATGTTCGGCCGGGCCGAACTTTATAAACCATCCACCATGGATTGCATTCCACAGAGGCTGTTGATTTTCGTAGAAGTGCAGTAATATTATTTGTATCCCTATATTCCCATTTTACCCTTTAAAAGTACGAATTTGGAAAAAATATTTTATATTATGTATCTACTCAATTAGAGTACACACCGAATTTCGAGTTTCTAGCTGTTGTCGTTTAATATGTACCATTTTTATCCCTTTTTGCCCCATTTCACCCCCTACGAATAATAAACACTTTATGGTGCACGTTTTTGTTATTGAAAAAAACATGCTTAAATACTCGAAAATATTATTAAATTATTATGAGTATTTTTAGTCCTTGTGAAAAAATTTTTCCGATCTACGACTTTAAGACGCATTTTTGGAAACTTGGACGTCCTAACTCCTTTCGTTTATATGCTAGCGTGCTTTCAACAGAATGACATGACTAGATTGTCGTAGAATTTTAAGACGATCAAGAATATATATATGATGAATCGGCGATATTGAAAGATTATAATCCGGAATAAATCTAGATAATATAGCCATAACATCGCCTGGAAGATGAAAACGGGACATCGCCAGGTAAACACCTAGAAGATAAAAATGCAATTCTCAATATTTTTCATATTTCAATTCAATCGATATTAACAAAACTGTCCAAGAACATTTTTGGAACAGATTAGCCACCTTACATGTTGAGCAAATAATTTTCTTCTGAGTTTTTTACAATGGGTCAAAGATTTAATTTTTGGTCGAATATTACTTTTTGGAAGATCGACCTTTTTGACATTAAATGCGGGTATCGGTTAGTGAATGGTAATCGAGGACAAGAATCGATTCTCGATTCCCGATCAACTATTTTTGAATCCGATTCTTAGAATCGAAGAATCGGACCTGAGAATCGATTCATAATCGGAATCGGTAGAAATGTTTAACCATAAAACACGAGAGGTATCATTTTAACTAACTAGTACAGAAAATGCCCACAATAACAAAGTTGGGGTACATAAGAACGATATACACGCTGTCCAAATGTTTTGATAGCCTCTCCCTACAAGCGAGAGTGGACTTTAAATTTATTTAAATTTGCATAAAAATATCTCCAATCCATGGTAGAGAGTATATAAGAATCGCCATGGCCGAACTTTACGCCTTTTTAATTGTTTTACACTAAGGTGCTCTTCCTTAATCGACTGAATAATCTATAATGTATATAGTTTTTGGAAAACGTTTTTCTTATAGATTTTTTCCGATCTATTGAATGATACCATCGCAAAAATATATAATTTAATGTTCACCTTTACTTTTAGGAATTAAAAATAAATTTAACATTTCGAAATCTGCGGACACTTTTATTTTTTTTAATATTTTTAGAAGAAAGTTGTCTATAAGTTTATCAAATTTCAAACTATTGCTTTTCTTCGTTTTTGAGATATTGAATTTTAAAGTTAGTTTCTCATTTTTTTCGCCTAGACTATGTTTTGACATTTGTCATTTATTTTGAGGTCTTTTAAGTACTGATGAATTCGATCAAGTTTTGTGTAATATTTCATCAAAACTAACACTTTCTAATTAACACTATCATGAAAACAACTATAAAAGTTGTTCTAATGATAGTTTCATTAGTCAAATGCGATTTTAGCGATGACCGATGTGGTATAAATATATCAGATTTTCTCGAAGATCTTGATATGAAAATGTAAATGATATCCAAAAGTTCAGGAAATTGTATTGTTGGTAGTGAGCATTGATAAAGAAAAAATCGACTGAACTAATTCGCCGTAGTTTCAGTTCAATTCGTGTTTATGAAACATGTAATACTTTATTTCACGAAATATAAATAATATTATAATAGAAAACTATCTTGGTTTACCTGGCCACTCTCACCATTTTGAATAAACTTTCTACATGGATCAATTCTGTATAAATACTATTTCCATAAGCACTTAAAAATACTTTTCCATCGGCAGTTTATTTATGCATATTTTGTATAATATGTTAATTCATTATCGTCTACTACTTTATCCGCAATAATTTAATTTTTCCAAATGCTTGGACTGTTTGGAGGTACGAAAACCCCAGTGTTTGGTACATATTAAGCTCCTAACCTTTATACCGCTGTATATTTTTGATATCAATTCCACACTTAGTGTCATTTCCTTTTGTTTAATTAATAAAATTGCAGCTTTTAAATTTCACAACTTGTTACCACCAAAAGTACGTACAAAGTTAGTACATACTTTTTGGGTGTTTTTCATTAAATTAAATTTCGATTCCCAAGCATCGATAATCGATTCCAGTATAAAGTTGGACATATGTAATCGATTCCAAAAGAATCGTTTTTGAGCCCTCAGAATCGATTCTCGATTAGAATCGGAATCGATTTACCATTCACTAGTATCGGTAGAGCACGGTAAACAAAAAAAACAAATTCAATATTTTTGCAAAATTTTCATTTTCGAAGGAGATATGGCTGAAATTATTTATATATTGTTTTGTAATATTCTCGCGATCGGTTCCGACAAGTCTCAAACAGCTCAAAATGTTGTGAAATGTGTCTTAAGTCACTTCTTCAACTTGTTACACTTTTTTTTGCCCCAAATGATATAAACCCTACTAATCTGTAGAATTAGGTTATACAAATAGTAGTATAAATTTTACCACAGTTGCAGTTTTCGCCTTATTATACCCTCCACTAAGGTTTTTTTATTTTTTTTGTATTTATTATGAATTACAATACAAAGTAATTTTATATTATAATTTTGGGTCCAGGGATTGAGCCGGGTGACTAAGACCATTGGAGCTAGTTGTTGCAGCGACAGACCAGAGCCTCTGGTGGGAATCGGGGCGCTCTCCCACTAAGGTATTATCGTTGTGCAGTTTGTAACACTAAAAAGAAAGCGAGATCGACCGATCGACTTAGGATCACTTTTTAATCGATTTAGCAATGTCTATCTATATATTCCTCTAATCAAACCGATCGTACCAAAAATTAGCACAAGTTAGTTTTGTGGACCAAGAACGGACGCTATTGATTTGAAGTAAATCGGTTCAAAATTAGATATAGCTCCAATACAAATTTTGCTCCCGGTTTGACTTTTTTGTTCTAGAAACCACATAACTTATCAAATTCTAATCAAATTGCCTCATTTTTCAACTAGAAACGTCTATACCGTCTATTTATATATAGCTTCCATACAAAAGTCGCTCCAGATTTGACTTTTTCTGATCATAGAAAACACATATTGTAACAGATTTTGATTAGAACACGTTATATTTCATATGGAAACATGCATGGAGAATGTGGGCCTCATTGGTCCATGATGTAGGACAACCTCCCAAAATTCTTACCGAATTAAATTGTAATGGCGTGTAAAGTGGAGGGTATCATATAATTGACCACGCCTGGTTTATGCCTTTCTTTCGTGTTTTTATTAATTCGATCTTTCGCATGTAAACAATATTTCGGGTTAATCAAATTGAAATATTTGCTTGCGCCTGTGTTTGGGAAAGAACCAAAGAATACACCTGAAAATAAAACAAATAAATTGCATACAAAACATGCTATATTATTCTAAATTCCAAATACATTCCTTTAATTGCAGAAATGAATAAAAGACCGGCAGTTTAATGGGTATAATTTTGAATCAATGGGTTTTCCTTGGTTCCCATCCCAGTAAATTTGGCGACCAAGCTGTCAGTCAAAGTCTTATAAAAATTTCATGTCACTCGTCCAATTCGTTTTGAAAAATTCTCTCTGCCAAGAGATATGAATGTCTCCAAAAATTTGAATGTTTTGGTTTATTCAGAGATTCATAGTAGAATTTTATGGAATTTTTTTTGTAGAATATTTTGTCCCATTTAACTGCTGGTTAAGGGATGTCTTTTACTATTTTGTAAAAAGGGACCAAAAAGACCCATATTCCTCATAGTATTTTAAGTAATATTGCCGAACACATTATATTCTTGAAATGTAAGGGTCACAATTTTTCCTATGCTGATTCATCATAAGAATATACAAAAGGGGAAATATTCACCCCCCTCTAAAATGACTGATACATGTATATGCTTTTTCCCCTCTATCAGAAACCTTGTTATTTTCGAAAAAGTTTCATTTAGTTCCACAGTGATATGACACTGCCAATATTTCTTCAAAATGATGAAAGGTTGATATGAACAAAATTTTATGTTGATGAAATTCTTCTGTAAATTATCTGCGGAAGTTATTGCCGCAATTTCGTCTTGGTGATGTATCATCCAAATGTTTTTAGGGAAGTGAAATATTTAATTGTAAAGTATCCTTTCTATTTGAAAAACTCCACAAAATCCTTTTTAATTGTTTGTTCAATATAGACACAGTGGTTTTCGACGTTTGACATCCATACCGTATGTGCCTATATGACGGAACCAATTAGGCTGAAGTATGATTTGTTTGTAAGCGTTGTCTCAGCTGTCCACAACTTGTTTCACAATATTGATTTCCCATACATCAGCAGATTGTAATTGATGGGTCTACAACGAGTGTCCCTTTCCCTCCCCATACCAACACACCGACTTCGCACTACTTTGTCAGATCCTTTTTTCAATCCCATCAAATTTGTTCATTGTACTCTGTACATTCCCCAACATACTTTTTCCACCGCCCATATACACCAAAACCACTTTATGATGGATTATTGAAAAAGTTATTAAACTTGTGTTTTGTTTTGTTTTTTTTTTTTTTGGTTCTCGGTTTGGTCTAATACAATAAACACGATGTATGTTTGGATGTTCAAATATACTCGTATACTTTTGTATGTATGTGTACATATATATTCGTATATAAATACTTAAATATACAGTGTCAAGTCATGGAATTATGACCGCTGGCAGGATCTTTAGAGTTTCAGATTCAGTAAAAAAGAAACCAGTAACTTTACTATAATCATAAAATTCAAAAAGGTTTTCTTGAATCATGACTTTTAAAAAGTCTATTTGGAGTTTGCAGCATTAGAGATATTTTAGTAAAATAGACAATATAAACAGAAACATTTATATAAGAATGTGGAAATTCAAAATTGTTTCCATTTATATGCCTCAATAAAGACTGTATAGAGGAGATTTTAACAGCCAACACACATCTCGTAGGCTTTCCACCGATGACATAAGTGGCAATAGAGATATTCCATGTAAAACCAAGGAGATATTTCTTCTGCCTTTGTTGTTGTTTTTTTTTTTGAAAAATATTGAAAACTGTGGCAACTCTATCACGTTTTGCACATTTTACAAAATGGGGTTTACTTAACCAGTCATAAATTTTGTTCTGCAATAGATTATTGAATTTACAGTAGAATTTAATTTAAGATCAAACGTGTATTTTTGCTACATGTATATTTCATATTCTTTAATTTAAATATTAAAAATTCCAGCTCAATGTCTGGATTTTTTGATATATTTTTTAAACTTATTTAAAAAAACTATATATTTCAGAATGGGTTTTTCATTGGCAAAACTGTAGAAGTACTAATAAAATCACATGAGTGTTTCTACAGTTTTGACTCTAAAAGCCCATTCTGAAATATATAGATTGATTTGTTTCAAAAAATTATTTTCAATGTTTGTTTAAAAAATATATCAAAAAATCCAGGCCTCGAGCCTTTTTGATTATTTTTGCACGTGTTCTTCTACAATTTTGCTAATATCTCAAAAACTACTGAATTATTTTTACTTCTGCATATATTTGTGTACAACTTAAGAAGCTCTAAAATTACTAAAAAGATGAAAACAATTGTACTGCATTGTCCCAAAATATTAGCTACTAAAGACGATGAAATGGCATGACAAAAGTACAAACACGCACAGTAGTACGAATTGCGTCGGACTCGATAATTTTTTTATTAATTTGGATTTTTTGGTTTGTTTTACAATTTGGCGATTTTATAAACAACACAACCTATAAACGTGACGTTACTTTGAGTGATGTGTCCAGAACGGTCATTGAAAGCAAATAAAAATTTAGCAATAAACTGACCTTTATTATTATTATTATTAGTTATTGTTGTAACAAATATTTTACCATAAGAATGCATCGTTTTGGAATCTTTAATTTAGTTGTATTTTTGTTTACATATACAAGTCAGAAAAAATATTTTTTCCAATAGGAAAAGAATACACACATATAATTTCATGATTTTAGCTACAGTCGTTTGTTCAAATACTGCATATGGGCATTTCCGCAGAAAGGTCCACCAAGACCAAAAAATTAAATGTTCTTGTAAACGCTTTGTTTTATTATATTTGCATAGAGAAATAATCAAATTTAACTTATGTAAACAAATTTTACTTTAATTCATATACTATCTTGAGATATTTGAATGCAAAGTCGCCGAATGCAACCTTACTCCTCTGAATATATATTTATTGAAAAACAAAATTTTCTTTTTTGCTGTTATTATTTGAGAATGAATACATTGAATACTTCTGTGGATTACAAAAAATATATATTATCTATAATTTCGTAAAAATTGCAACTGAAACAACATAAATACCATGATGGAAAAAATATCACGTGCGACATGTCACGTTCGACCGGGCTTACAATTAAATTCCAAAAAAAGTATTAATAATATTCGGATAAAATCAAAGCCTTTTTTAAGAGACATCGGTATACAACGTTCTAAAATAGGTCACATTGAAATATTGCCACAGGTTTCGCTGAAATTGGCGTTTGAATTGTTGGTCGCGAAAACGACTTCTGTTTTGGTCACGTGCGAATGCCTTGGTTTTTTTAGATTATCTTGAAAACGAAAAATTACCCAAAATCCACATTAGCACCAATTATACAGTTAATTAAGAGCTATAAGTTAAGCATATGGTCAAAATAAAAAACCGTTATATTTTGACTTTTTTGTCACTTTAAATGTGTACGATGGTCACGTTCGACATCATGGAAATGTCCATATAATATTTTTTGCTTTAGCCGCTTGATTGGTGCCAAATTAAATCCACTTAATACGAATTAAATCCATTCAGTACGAATATCGAAAGTTATCTTTATTTTTCGCGTCTACGTAGTCAAAGCTATGTACACACCGCATTTCGTTATTATAGCCGCAGCCGTTTTGTTGGTACCATTTTTATCCCCTATTCGCCCCATTTTCCGCCTAAAAGTAAAAAATTCGAAAAATTCCTTTTTGTTTCGCGTCTTCACAGTCAGATACACTCCGAATTTCATGATTTCTATATTTAACTAGCAAATACCCGCTACTTCGTACGCGGTGTAAGTATACACTCTTCAGGGTAAATCGCTTGTAAACGCTCAAAAATTTTGAAAAATCACATTATTTTGCGCAACTACGTATTCAGAGGTATATTCACACCAAATGGTCGATTCCAGATCCTACATTTGTACTAATCACCATAATCAATTTATACGTAGTCAATAGTTTAATTTAAGTAGGCACAAACATTGAAACAATTTTCTTGTAAAAAATCATATGAAGTAGAAAAATATTTGTCCGCCTCAACAGAATAGGAGCGTATATGTCACTTGGGATAGAAAAAAGTGTAACGCATTGAAGGAGTGACTTATGTCTAAAATCCCTTTCACGTCCGTCTGTCCGCCCCTTTCAAATCCCGTCTGTCCGTCTGACTGGTGTACAGGATAACTACCCAGATTTAAATTTGGAGATTGTTGAAATTGATATACCCCTTATGGTACCCCCATAGATATATATGGACTATATTCCTAGTAAAATATTCGGAACCAGTTGTATTTTGATATTTGATGAAGTTTTTGTAATCACTTTGAGCGTATGAAGTATGGAGAATTTTGCCACGCCCTTTCTTGTACCTCCCACACAAACCACCATGACATTATATTAAACATTTTATAACTTCTATACGGATGATCTGAATACTGTGAAATTTACTCTTTTCCATTATTTTCATATATGCTACACACACCGGATAGTCGAAATCAGGTACAATTTTAGATCTCAAAATGTTCTTAAGCGCCCTGGCCACACGTCAAACTGTTCGTTCAAACTCTTGTATGTATAGGTAATATTTTGTTTTCCTTATCACAGCCACACATCAAACTCATAGCAACAAACTTCATTTCAAAAACTTCGATAAACTCCAAAATAAAATTTTTTTCTTCCATTTCTATAAAACTCGCGTCACCAAAACAAAACACTTATCGCTTCGAAAATTAAAAAATAAAGACAATTGACGTTTTTTCGTGCACACACTCAAACTGACTTCAAACAGGCTTCATATCTCTGCTGCGACGAAGCAAATATCTAAATGGTTTTGATTTTCTTCAAACTCACACAAACCTATCCGTGTGAGTTTTTTTTTACTAACACAATCAAAAAAATGACAGTTTGAAGAGTGAGTTTGATGTGTGGCCATGGCGCTTTATAATCTCTTTAAACATACAAAATATCTATGCTTTTGTCACGCCCTTTGTAAAATTAAATCCTTTACATATAACTACCGGTGACTTGAAATATGAACTTATAAATAGAACAAATATTTTTTATATATATACTGACTATAATTTATATTTATATATATACTGACTATAATGTTCGCACAGAACTTCACGATTCTAGTGCAATATTTTGGTAGATATTATCTTTTAGTCTCCAATTTTTAAAAAACCATTTATCTTGCGCGTCTACGTACTCGTAGCTAATTTTTAATAACCTTTTCATATTATAGCTGAAAACTTTGGTTGGTACCATCTATATCCCAATTGGTTTGTTTCATATTTATCACTTTTGATCCGCAGCCACCTTTAAAGTACACACTTTGAAACAGTACATTTGTATTGCACGTCAGAGTAATTATGTATATACCTTATTCGATACATTGGTGTGAACCATTATAAATAAAAAAATATGAAATCCATTAGAGGTGACAAATCGAATTTCATGATTGGTACCATTGTTATCACTTTTTATCCAATTTCTCAGAGAGAAAGAGTTATTCGCAAAGAGTCAATCATTTGTGTTTGAATGTGTGTGTGCTTTGCTTCGGTTTTTGGGATTTTTTGTATTACGTTTATGAAGTCACTACAATGCACACTGGTTCCAAATCAATTTTTTATGGCATAAAGTCGAAAAATAAACATACAGTCTGTAATTTTGCACATTTGCTAGACATATCATACGCAAAAAATAAAATTGGGCCGATCGGACCACGCCCACTACCACCTCCATTATAAACTCAATATATAACCAACATAATTATTACCCTGTATTGGCACAGAGTGACCAAAAACAAAATTTTATGAAAGCTTAAAAGAATGTTGTTTATTTTGACGAAATGTGTTTTTCTAAACATAATTACAAAAGCAAAATATAGCGGGATATTATTTCCACCATAAACTACAACCTCAGACGAACACTTTCACATTTACACTTTGAGTCAAGTTGAGTCATACATATAACTTTTGGTCCACGACATTTATAGATTATGTTCTCTACAAATCGCAAAATTACAACACTTAAGAAAACTGTCAAGACTACAGTAATCACAAAATGTTAAATATAATTTCTCAACTACTGACGCCGGCCTTCAATTCAAATAATTTAGTCACTTCATTATTTCCTTTTTATGCCTTAATTTTAAGTATTTTGTATAACTGTTTTAGACTCTAATTAATTCCACTTTTTTCAACGGCAAACTTTAAATGTCTCTCAGACCTGCGGTGTTGCCACCTAGTTTTTTCCAATACATTTTCTTCATAGCTTGAAGTGTTGTCATTAAGATAATATATACACATTTAACAATTTCCAATTTTATTTTTTTTTTAATTTCTGCCAAAAAATATGGATTTGGGGCCATAGTGCAATGTAGTGATGCCAGGTTATTTCTCCATTTGTCTTCGTATGTGATTCAATCAGAGAAACTAAAGAGTTAAGTCAGGACAATTCTCCTCTGATTTGCAAAGTGTGATATACATTTCGAAAATATGTTCTATTGTTGAAGACAATTCCAGACAGGAATATAATGAATTAATTAATTTAAAAAATATATTCATTTCTAGATTTAAATTCATATAAAATTGCACTCGAATATCGAGTGCTGGCTTCTGCTAGTAATATAAACTATTATTTAAATATAATAATAATATATATATAAAAAAGTTGAGTTATTGACTGACTTATCATTGACCAGCCCACAGACCAAACGGCCGCAGCCAGGCTTATAAAATTTTCAGGGTAGTTCCCAAATATGACGTAGACGTGGACTAAGGAAGGGTTTTACGAAATTCGTACTTTTAGGGGGTAAAATGGGAAAAAAGGGATAAACATCGAACCTTCGTCCTGAATAAACGGCAGTAGCTAGAAACATGAATTTCGGTGTGTTCCTTGCACTGACCATGCAGAAGAGCTACAAATAGGGATTTTTCGAAATTTGTACTTTTAAGGGAGGAAAGAGACAAAAAGGGATAAAAATGGTACCAATTTGAGAATTGCAGCTAGAATCGTGAAAATCGGTATTTACATTTCTCTCACAACGTAGACTTGCAATATAAACGGATTTTTCGAAATTTGTACTTATAATGGGTGAGCGGGACAAAAGGGGATAAAAATGGTACCAACTAAAGTATTGTAGCTAGAATCGTGTAATTCGGTATGTAAATTCCTCTGACCATGTAGAAGCACAATCGAAATGGATTTTTCGAAATTTTTTACTTTTAAGGGGTGAGCGGGACAAAAAAGGAAAGAAATGGTACCAAATAAATTATTACAGCTAGAATCGTAAAATTTGGTATGTAAATTCCTTTGACCATGTATAAGCGCATTAAAATTACGTCTTTCAAAATTTTTATTTTAAAGGGTTGAGAGGGACAAAAATGGTACCAACTAAAGTATTGCAGCTATAGTCGTGAAATTTGGTATATAAATTCCTCTCTCCAAATAGAAGCGCAATATAAATGCAATTTTGTACTTTAAAGGGGTGAGCGAGACAAAAGGGATACAAATGGTACCAACTAAAGTATTACAGCTAGAATCGTAAAATTTGGTATGTAAATTCCTTTGACCATGTAAAGGGTGTTTTTTATTGCGGTATAGAACTTTAAGTTGGCATCACTTTTTTAACTGGCGGCCATTTTGTCAGCTGTCATGTGATTAATATTTAGTTTGGTTTGCAATTTCATCATGAACAGGTTGACAAAAGAACAACGCTTGCAAATCGTGCAAATTTATTTCGAAAGTAATGGTTCAGTTCGCGAAGTTCACCGCAAGCTCCGTCCATTTTATGGTCGTCACAATCGAATTATTGAAGGAAAAATTCGATGAGCGCATAATTTCGCGGAATGGACCTGTCAATTGGCCACCAAGATCGTGTGATTTGACACCATTGGATTATTTTCTTTGGGGATATGTGAAGTCGCTCGTCTACGCCAACAAACCAGAAACGTTAGGGGACTTGGAAGCCAACATTCGTGGCGTGGTTGAAAATTGGACCTGTAGAATTGGCTATATTCGAGCCAGCCGCGGCGGCCACATGCCCGAAATCATATTTAAACATTAATGGCATACAATTATCCTTCCAATAAAGCCAAATTGATGGACATTAAAACGATTTTCTTGTGTTTTATTTCAATTCGAAGTTCTATACCTCAATAAAAAACACCCTATATAAGCGCATTAAAATTACGTCTTTCAAAATTTTTACTTTAAAGGGTTGAGAGGGACAAAAATGGTACCAACTAAAGTATTGCAGCTATAGTCGTGAAATTTGGAGTGCAAATTCCTCTGGCAACGTAGAAGCAATTTGTACATATTGGGGGTGAGCGGGACAAGAAGGGATACAAATAGTACAACTTAAGTATTGCAGTGAAATTTGGAGTGTAAATTCCTCTGACAACGTAGATGCGCATTCTAAATGAATTTTTCGTATTTCAGGATAAAAAGGGATAAACATAGTACCAACAAAAGTATTGCAGCTATAGTTGTGAGATTTGGTGTGTAAATTCCTCTGACAACCTAGACTTGAACAACATGAATGGATATTTCGAAATTTGTACTTTTAAGGGGCGAGAAGAAAAAAATGGTATACAAATAGTACCAACTTTAGTACTTCAGCTAGAATCGTGAAATTTAGTACGTGAATTCCTTTAAACCTGTAGAAGCGCCATCAAAATGGATTTTTTTTAAATTTGTTCGTATAAGGTGTGAGCAAGATAAAAATGGTACAAAGTAAAGTGTTATAACTAGAATCCTGAAATATATCCACCAAGTGAAAATAATTAAATACTACCCGAAAACTGGCTTTTTCGCGTGCGAAGCAGCGGGTACTGCTAGGGAGAGCATATAATACTTCAAGTGTATTCAAAATGTTAATAGTGTTAGGGATTATTGGGAGTACACACACCGATTTTCACGATTCTAGCTACAAGAGTTGTCTTGTTTTGACCATATGAGAACAGCCGAGCAGTCGTTTGCTTAGTACCATTTTATCATTTATATAATCTTTCGCCACATTTATTTGGATATTTAATTGGTATCATTTATATTAATTTTCGCTACGTTTATTCACTACAAATTTCGAAAATAGATGGATGTATACACCAAATTTCATGTTTTTAGTTGGTATAGTTTAATTGGTACCACTTTTATCCCATCCCCATTTCTCTCACACATACATTACATTAAGCAAACACCAGACAAACATTTTAACAAAAATTGATTTTACCTCTGGACCGTTTTCACCCATTTTCCGATATTCATGGACAATTTGGAAGAGTGCTTTCAACAGACGGAAGCATGTCTCATATAGCACTAATTAATTTCAATTCAATGCCACTTTTGCTTTCGCAAAGACATTCAACTCAAAAATCAGTTTGGCTCATAAAATTGGTAATGAATTGAAAACCAGTAGTTATTCAACGACAATATGCCGTATGCTCTCTGTATACTGTGTGTCAGCTAAATGTGTGGATGTTGTTAAATTTATGTTGTGGCATGTTTGATATCACAAAGTTTGTTGTTTTTGCTTTTTTTGTTCTACTGCTCAATACTGGTTGTTGGTTGTTGGTTATTGTTTGTTGGCTTATTTAGGTTTATTTTGATGTGACAAAACTTTTTCATTAATGAAAAACTTTTTATTTCATTTTTTTCTCCCCGCCTTTTGTTTTTCTTGTTGCCCTCGTTGTTGTTGTTTCGATGTTTGGCGCCCTGTTCGAAGGTACACCGATGAAGTGTCGTATAGAGGCGGTGTGTTGGGGGTGTAGGCAGTCAGCCAGTCAGTCACTCACTCGTAGCCTGTTGCTTAGACTTGTGTTGTTATAAATCGTATGGCGTTATGATATATTTGGTTAGATGTTCGTTAAAAAAGTACATAATACTGAGGATTCTACGAACATGGAGCAAGAAGAAAGTTATAAACAAGATTAATTATTGGCAACTTTTGCCGAAAGATTGAAATTAGTGGGTTTAGTAGGAGCAGGGGCCTGTTGAATTGGGCATACGCCGAATGTTTATTTGGAGTACAGCAAGCAAGCTGGAAGGCAGGTGAGCTTAAAGTAAATTGTGTTAAAATTGAATTTGGAAAGGATTTAAATATTAACGTTAGCATTACTTAATCTTGTGGCAGAGCTGAGGAAATTGGTTTTATGTTAAGCTGAAAGTTACAAAGACTTCATACATGCAATGCGAATTAGTGGTAGAAATTATGCTGATGTAGGTGTATGCCGAAGGGTTTCGAAAGAAAATACACAATATAACGCAGGCAGTTATTCCGGTGCACAGTGTCCAATTTGGCTATACTAGGACGACAAAAGTTCGTATATAGGTAATGAATGAATAAATATTGGTGTTGATTTCTTAACAAATCCAGATTAAGATATTCTATCCAAATTAAGATATTCTATGAAGACCTGTCAATCAACAATGTAATAGAACTCAATGATAGCGAAGACTCTAACCAATCTGTAGGGTGTATAAAAGAAGACCAATTTTCATAGAAATTAATTCTCAAAATGCAAAGCACCGATTAGAAAATTAAAAATTGGATTTTATTCACTCTCATAACTTTTTTAATAACACTGACCAACACACTTTTGGACCAGATTGAGAAAGGGTAAAGTATACCATTTTTTGCAGAACAAACTAATAGTCCAGCCGGTCTGAGTTTCTTTTTACAGTGCGTCAAAGTTTTTATTTTTGATCGAAAAAATTGGAAGAATTTTTATTGTCAGAACTTATTATTTTATGAGCTCCTCCTTTTTAATTGTTAAGTAGGGGTCACCTCGCGCTTTAATGTAAAAATTACACGCCAAATTATACAACAAAATTATTAGGGTTAAAATTCGTCCTAGTTTGTTAGAAGATCGATCTGTTGGGACAAAAAATGATGGGTATAGCATGGTAAACTAAAAGAAGTAAGGGAAGGCTAAAGTCGGACAGTGCCGACTATATGATACACTCCACTTGCTATCCTATTATAATTTAATTCTGTAAAAAAGTGAAATCGGGAAGGATTTTTGTATCCTGCAAATGTATGTGTATGACAAAAAATTTTAAATCGGAAATGACATCTGCATGGGGGTATATTGAAACCTGGAACGCCGTGACCCGCTTTCACCATGTATGTTTATAGATGAAATATAATATGTAAAGTTTGGCCAAAATCGTTTAAACATTTGGGAGCAACATTTATATATATAAAAAATGTATAATCTGAACCGATCTTAGCCACGTACACCATGGGTGTTTTGAGTTGAATTATAAGATGTTGTGGGGGCTATATCTAAATCTGAACCGATCTAATCCGCTTGTGTTTCAAGTTAGATTATAAGGTGTTAAGCCAAATTTAAAGAAAATCGGGTACTATATGTGCATTATAGAGCGGAAAAGTCAAATCGGGAGCGACATTTGTATGGGGGCTATATCTAAATCTGAATCGATCTGACCGATTTTCACCATAGCTGTTTCCACTTCAATTATAGGGTACTGTGCCAAATTTGAAGCACATCGAGTGAAATATGTGGTTTCTAGAGCGGAAAAAGTCGAATCGAGAGCGACATTTGTATAGGGGCTATATCTAAATCTGAACCGATTTGCTTCAAATTAAATAGCGTTCGTCCATGATCGACAAAACTTATTTGTGCCAATTATTGTTAAGATCGGATTATAATTGCGACCTGTAATTTAATTACAACAATAGATGGACAGACAGACATTGCTAAATCGACTCAAAAAGTGATTCTAAGTCGATTGGTATACTTAACAATGGGTCTATCTCGCTTCCTTTTGGGTGTTACAAACAAATGCACAAAGACATAATACTCTCGTGAAGTGTATAGATATAAATTGGATATCTTTGAAAAGAAATGTTTTTTTTTGGGGAGATATGGCTAAAATTATTTGTATGATCGACTTTAAAAAATTGATATTTTTCGACAAAAAATGATGGGTACAGCACGGTAAATAGAGTGATCAAACACGAAAACCGGGCCAACCGGATTTTTCATCACAGACCGACCGTCGGGTTTTTAGAAATCATGGTTTTCGATAAACGGGGTAAACCGGTTTTTTGAAGTCGGTCTCGACCGGTTTTCCATCGTAGTTACAATTGCATTTTTCAGTGCGAATTTCGCTATAATACTCCACTTTTAATATTACATGTTGTCTCACGGGACGCTTCTAACCCATCTATCTGTTCAAATTGACATAGACAAATTTGTAGTAAAATAGTCTTGTGACTTTAGACAAATTTTAGGTCAGTGCATGGCAGAAGACGGTCTTTCGTTGAGAACAAGTCTACTTCTTTGTTGTTTATTATTAATTCTTTGGATTTGGAAATCGTCAGAAATTGATCATATAAGATTGCTAATGTGTGTGTTCTCAATTTTGTCTATGTAGATACCTGCCCCGTTGACCACATCCTTTGTATATCTTTCTGTAAATACTAATATCAGGATTATATCCAGACATTCGTTTACGATCTTATGATCACGAAAGTGGAATTACTAAAATAATTAGAAAATAATAGGAGTAGATGATTAGTAACGTCTACCAATGATGTAGTCTTCGTCATGATGAAATATGGTATGATAATAGTTTATCTGCTAATTCTCAGTTATGCCTAAACCATTGCTTAAACACTGTATGTTCGTAAATATTGTTTAAGTGCATGATCAGCTATGATTAAGATCATCAAGATGACTTCATGGATATTCAAGAAGTATGTTTTGAATTATTCATGGGAAACAATTGTTTTTAATTTGACTAAGAATTCATTGAACTTGACAGATATTCCAGTTATTCTAAAGAATCAGAAAAACTGTAAATATGGTAAATAAATCTTCTGTAAGCAGCGAAAATTGAATTAATTTAGTGAGGAATTGAGTTTCACCCTTTAGGACTTTGGTTTAAATACTTTCACTTTAATGGAGATCGATACAATTAAAACGAAATTAAACCCTAGATATTGGCTTTTATTGTTTTCAGAAAAACCCGAAATAAACCGGTCCGATCGGTTTTTTATAAAATTTAATTGAAAAACCCGATTTTGCTAAAAAACTATCATCACTCTAACGGTAAACAAAAAATATAAATTGGATATTTTTGCAAAAAAATCTTTTTTTTGGGGAGATATGGCTAAAATTATTTGTATGTATGACATTTTTGTTTTGTAATTTTCTCGCGATTCATCCAAAGGACCTAGCTGTTTTTTGCATGTGCATTAAGAATAAGGATGTCACAACAGAAACTGAAAAACGGTTAACCGGTTGACTCCGACACCACCCACCTGTTTTTTAAAAATTGGCATTTTCGACAAACCGGGTAAACCGGTATTTTCATGTCGGTTAACCGGTTCTTAAATTACAAAACATTTGCGTATATATTCTACAATAAAAATACTCAAGAAAATGTGAGAGTAATGATTTGTGTAGTAGCTGTGAAAATAAACTGAACTGGCCTCTAAATACAACAGGTTTAAGATTTTCCAAAATATTCATTTGTGACGTTGAAAAAAACAAGCAGAATATCTAGTAGCTTCGTTTGGAGCTGGATGTGTAACATCGACGCCATTGGCGGCTATTACTAATTTTTGTTATTGGTTTATATCTAAAGGAATCGTGGCATATACGATCCAAATTTTTGTTACAATCGCGTGTAATAATATCGGAAATCTAATTGAGCACGAAATTAAAACTCGAGAAGCAATGATGGAGGCAGAAAAGGTACGAAATGTGTATTTAATATTAATATCGAAACGTGTCAAATGTGAACACCTCCTGTATATTTCCATCAAAAAATTATTCTTCAAATATATGACTTTGCAAATGACATTTATAATTACATAATATCATATAGAATTCTGACAGCATCGCTGATTAGATATAATGCACATTTGTATACTTGTTTGTTCAAATTTTTGATAAGACAGCATTTCTTGTGGTTTCCAAAAAAAAAGCTCAAAACAAATTTCACAATAATTTGGTAATTTAAATAAACAAGATCGGCGATTTAAGCGAATTTTCAATTTAAATATGAAAATGAAATTATAAAGATGTAAATAGTACAGTGTAACCTCTCATGGGCGGATACCTCTCTTAAATGAACACTTTTTAAAAAATTAATCAACATTTTAAAATCTTCATTATAATGAACCTACATTGAGTAGGTCCTTTATTATGTGGACACGGATATACAATTTATTTTTTATTTTACCTTTATAATTCGACACCTCCCTTGTTCGAACAAATTTTGGGTGACCGAGACTGTCCACATTTGAGAGGTTTCACTGTATTTTAATTCATATGGTTTAATGTTTTTGTGTTAAATAATCTCAAAAGCTTATATATAAATAACTGATTTGAACGGCTTCACCGGTTTTATCAAATTTTAAAAACCGAAAGCAGGTTTTTAAAAATTTTAATTTTTTGAACAAACCGAAAACCGGTTTCCCGAAGATGGTCGGTTTTTGACATCCCTATTTTTTCATAAACAAAAACGTAGTAAAATTTATTTTAACCTTAGTAAAATTTATATTTGACCTGAAGGCCTACTATTAAATTGTGAATCCATATTTTCGTATAGCCCCCATACAAAACTCTCATTTTCTGTATTGCCTTTTCAGAACTCAAATATAAAATTGGTTCTTAGTAAAATAAAATTGAAGAGAAATCAATAAAAGGTGGATCCTTTGTACTACTGAAAACTAAAATTTCAAAATTAAGGCCATTCCATAAATTCTCTGGTGATGATCCAAGTCTTTGCAGCTTCCAAATTACGAGATGATAATCTTTTGATTTTCTTCGACTATGCCAAGCTTCCGATAAATGTAATTCAGTCCTTCTACAAGTGGGCGTGGCAGTAGGGAATATTATAATTTTTCATAATGATTTTCTTTAAGATATATTACACAGTGCGCCACAAATTTTTGTTGTTCTTCCTAGAAAAGCGATAATGGTACCAAACAAAAGATGACATTTTGGACAATATAAATAATTATAGTGGTTTTAGGAAGTGTAACAAAAAATTCAAATTTTTACCGTAGAACTTTTCATTTATTTTTGGGTGTTATTATTAGGGTAACCAATTGTTCGTACTTTTGGATTATTCGATCAATTGTTTATTCGAAAATAAAAATTTCTAATTAACCGAATAAAGTTGACAGCTCATATTCGATTAATCGAAAAAAATTTACTGGTATTAATTTAGATTTCGATAGGAATATATAAAACATACTCAAGTTTTATCGTTTTATTTGAAAAAGCTATTGGAAATTATTATTATTGGAATTATTAATAAAGTTCAATTAAAAAAACTATTTCTGAAACGTTTCAGCTCCAAATAGACTTTTGTATACTGAGGTAGCAAAGCAAGTTTTCATTAAAAATTGAATGATTCCTTACAAACTTTGGTAGATATAATGCAAAATCATTTGTGCAATTATTTATACTTTCCAAAATGAGAGTTCGCTCAAAAAATGTTTGGAGTATAATATTTCGAATATTCGATTATTTGGTAAGGATTAATCGAATTATTCGTTAGTACTACTGCTACTTTGGTACTAAATATGCCATTAATCGAATAAAATTTAATCGGTTGGATACCCTAATTATTATGCTATAAATATCCAAATTTCATCTTTCTGTGAAAATGAGTTTAACTTTTAGAGCTATTTTATATAAAGACTAACGTCGTTTTTACATATTCTTAAAATTATATAGAGATTTTAATGGCGACACTAGCTAATACGGTGGTGACGAATATAAGATACGTGTTGGAGAGTATATATGATTCAGCCCAGCCGAATTTAACGCCTCATGTTTCATTTCGCTAACTAATTCCTTTGATTGTTCTACTACTTTGTCGGTTCTTAATGAAAAACCACCTCCAATTATGAACATTCGTAAACTAATTAGTTTTTATATGTTCGCATGTGTTTGGAGATACCTTTTTGCCCGCCAACCCTACATCCCCTCGTCCTCAGCTTTTATGGCCTATGAAGTGGGTGGCACTCGAAACATAAGCTAGCCATCGGTCAGAAATTGTTTGTTATTGTTGCATAATGTGATTATTATTATTTTGATAATGCTGTTGTTGTAGTTGTTGTTGTTAGTATTGCTTTTATAGCGATCGTTTCGTTATATGCGGTTGACATTTATACAGCGTTTATTGCTCACAGTCAATTACACTAATGTGCCATTATAGCGTCTGATGTGGATACGAACAACAGCCAGGGGCAAATTCCATCTACATACATATACATACCCTTAGATATAAAATATTAAGGTGGCTACTCTTCATATCTGTGTTATTTTTATTGGCACCAGAAAACTACTATTGAATATATGCCCAATAACCATTATAAATGTAAAATTCAAAAATGCCTTAATTTTTGACATAAAAGTACGGCTGAATGCCGACCTATTTGTAATTTGTTTTGATTTTAATAATATTTGGAACAGTTATCATACGACTGTGTCTTTCGAGGTATCAGATGAACATTTCGAACTTAACCTTTTACTTGTTTTCCCTTAATATAATGCTCCTTTCGGCCAAAAAATGAACTATAATTTTATTCAGCAAAATTGGCCTACTCAACGTGCCCTTTCTGAATTATACAGCCGCTTCTCAGATCCAAAAATGATGTTAGACAGTCTTATTATTGAAACACACTATTCACTTATGGTGAAGAGTAGAAAAATCAAACCGAATGGTTTTCCGAGGTTGTCACCATGCCAAAGAAAGATCCACTCTAATGTCCGTACGTATGTATGCGTTTGTGTATGTCCTCATATGATAAAACAAACATTAAACATATCGAGTTAAAAAGGGTTTAAGGGTGTTGTTATAGTCGTTGTCGTATTATTATTATTATTATTGTATCACAACGACAGGGGAAAAACGTCACTGCAGTGATATCTCGCATATGATCTAATTCACATAACGCTTTTGTTTAGGAGGGCTATATGAGTGCCCTTCACTGATGGCAGACGGCAGCACTAGTTTGTGCTAAAGGTCAATGCTTGAATGAAATGTCTGCATAGCCAACGTATGTATAAAGAAGTTGATACTTCCAATGACATTAAAGGATAAAGTTATGAGGATTTATACGTGTGTGTGTAGGTGTATAAAACGCGTCTGGAATAGAGAAAAACATTGCCATTTTATTTGTGGTCTACACAAAGGATAATCTCCGCTTGCCCCATAAAATGCTTAAGTATTAAGAACTTTTCTAAACCAGAACGTGTCCTTTAAACGATGTCCTTAATTTATTAATTTAACGGTTATTTTAATGAATTTCAAATTTAGAGTTTGAACTATTGCTTTGAAGGACTTTGAACATTAAGAGTATCAAATGATGGACATAATTTGCCCATTATGTTCAACTGATACTTTTTTAGTGTTCGCAGAAATGTTTAATGGTGATTTCAACAATTGTTTCTTTTTTAAATACTCTCTTTTTAGAATGTCCTGATGAAATGATTTTTGCAAGACCATTTTGTATGAGGTAAGTCCAGAAAAACTAAACTATGTGATGTTATAGAATGATTTTTAGAGAAAAGTATGCCACGGAATAAGTAAATATGAACTAAAACTGAGGAAAATTTATGTTCGTTTACTGCTAAGGCAATAATTTCTCGCATCAAGTACAAACTTTTCCTTGAAAATAGGTCCTGCTTTGAACTTCATTCCAGTTCAACTTTTCTTTGAAGTTAGCCGAGACTTTCTTCATAAGTACTTCAAATATTACTCTAAACAATCACTGCGAACGCGCCTACCTAGCCTCAGCAGCAGTCATGGTGAAATATCTCAACTCTTTATGGTATAAGTAAGATGAAACGTTTGAGAACTATACCATGTTGTCATTTTTCATATAAGTGTTGCATACTCTGAAGCGAAAAAAATTATTCATTTATTCAATTATCAAGTATAGTCGTAGTCAGGCTGAGTACAAATTTACTTGAATTAAGGAAAAACATTCCGAAAATTTTCCTCAGATTGAGTATAAATTTACTTGGCATGACTACAAATTTACATAGTTTGAGTAACAATTTACTTGGATTGAGGGAAAAAATCGGAATAATTTCCTCAGTTTGAGTATAAATTTACTTGATTTGAGTAAAATTTCTTAAAAATTTTCCTCAGATTAAGTAAAGATTTACTTGATTTGATGAAAAATTTTCCTCAGTTTGAGTAAATTTTACTTGCTTTGAGGAAACTGGAATCAATTTCAAAGCATGTCTTATTTTCAAGGAAAAGTTTGTACTTGATGTGAGAAATTTTTCCCTTAGCGCTATACGAAGTTCAATTTTCCTAAGTTTTAGTATATATTTACTTAATCCGTGGCATACTTTTTTCTGAGTGTAGTGTGCAACACTGATATCAAAAATGACAAGTTGGAATAGTTCTCAAACGTTTCAAGTTACTCCTACTATAAAAGCTTGAGCTATTCAACCATGACTGCTGCGGCTTCGCAGTTATTGTTTCGAATAATGTTTGAAGTTCTTAAGATCTAGGGTATCCAACCGCTTAAATTTTATTCGATTAATCGAATATTTAATATCGACTATTTGTTCGAATAATCACAAATGACCGATTTTCCAACAACGAATAATTCGATTAATTTCTACCAAATAATCGAATAATCGAATATTCGAAATGTTTTACTATCATAAATTTTCGGACCATTTTGGAAAGTATAAAAATTTGCACAAAGTGTTTTTGTGAAACGAAAGTGTTCTCACGTCTTTATCTTCGCATGTGTTTGAACAATTATTAATTATATAGGCCTTTAGGTGGTAAGTCTTATTACATATATAGTGTCCGCCAAATAACTTTTTTTTGAAAATGCTATAAAACAAACTACTGAATATTTTTTCAAATTTCTTTTTTTATTTGAAAGTACAATCCTTCCGGTTACTAATGGAAAATAATTTCATTCAAATGGCTGCTGAGGGCACCCCACAAATGATAGTCCAACGGTAGAATAGTTGAAAAAAAAACGTTAGAATGTCTAATGTTGTTGTCACTTATGTGTATTATCATTAAGGTATATTCCTTCCATGGCAGTTCAGAAAAATTCCAGTTCATCAAATAAATTTATAGTTAAAGGAAATTTCAAACGGTTTGTGTTTGGTTTAATTGTATGACATTCTAAAAAATAAAATAAAAGCATACATTTGTACATTTTTATACCCTACACCACACGGTATAATGTCTTTGTGCATTTGTTTGTAACACCCAAAAGGAAACGAGATATACCCATCATTTATTATACCGATCGACTTAGAATCACTTCTGTCCGTCCTTCCGTCCGTCTGCCTATCTATTCTTGTAATCAAAATCCAGGTCGCAATTGTTGTTAGAACTAAGTGAAACTTTGCACAACGAAGTTTTATGGGATAAGGACGAGCACTTTTTAATTTGAAGCAAATCGGTTCAGATTAAGATATAGCTACCATACAAATTTTGCTTCCGATTTTACTTTTTCCGCTATAGAAACCACATATTTAATCAGTTTTTCTTCAAATTTAGCAGAACGTCGTATATTTGAACTAGAAATAGCTCTTGTAAAAATAGGCCAGATCGGTTCAGATTTGTATATAGCTCCCATACAAATTTTGCCACTGAAATAATTATTTCCGCTCTAGAAATAGCATATTTGAACAGATTTGCTTTAAATTTGGCAAACAGCTCATATTTCAACTACAAACGTCCATGGCGTAAGTGGCGTATAGTAGTAAGTATACGCCTACGTATTTATAAAGCAAGTGCATTAGCTTCTTAATAGTCACGTGTGAATTCTCCGAACCCTATATGCGGCAATTTTGCTTATTGACATAGCCACCGAGATGAAAATGAGCTTCATATGAAAACACGAAAATTGTCAACGAATATTTCTTACAGTTTGCGTTAAAAACTTTGGAAGTAAGGTTTTTATTTTTCAAATGTCAGACATAAACCTGAAAATCAAAAACAAATTGAATGTTATTCTACCTTTCAAAGTCAAATTAATGGGTGGTTCAAATTTAAAATTTTAAATGATTGGATCTATGTATCTTTCTTCATCACTAGTGATTTTGTCCTGATAAATAATTGGTTAGTCGTATTATGCGATTTATAAGCTAGTTGGATTTTAGCTTTGTCACATATATATATATTTGATTTTTGGCGTTGCTGTGTCCTGATTCTTTTTCTTTTTTGGTTTGCTCGTTTTATTTAATCATTAATTGGGGAAGTCAACGAATTTTCTGTTTGACCGATTCATGGAACTCCTTGTCACGTATCGCTAACACTCTTGATATAAAATTCGTCGCCGTAGTTATGATCGTCCTCCGTTGGTGTTTAGAATAGTAGTTTATTGATCTCCCCGATGCGGTTGTCTTTTGGTTCCAATCTAATTTAAGTTTGTTCCCTTCCCTAATTATTAAAGTGTCCTAATATGTTATCCTGTTGTTATGTTCCTTTGCCACCGTACATTGAATTTGTTTGTTGTATTAAATAAGTATAAATAGTGTACTTTCCACATCCATGATCTTCATTATTCCACGTACGTGTCAAGAATTTTGGTTTTTGATTCATAAACTCAATTGAAGCGTCCTCTTTTACTATGTCCGCTATCACCGGGGAAGCTGGTGATCCCATATGCATCCCTTCTTCTTGTCTGTATATTTTGCCTTCGTAAAAAACGATTCAGCGCAGTTCTCTAAATAAAAACTCTTTCAACATCTTAAAGTACGGCCGTTTTCTTATAAAAAGTAAAGTCTGAAAATGCAGCATGTTGAGATTGCATGCCCCAATATTAATCGAGCTGAATGCAATTCTGTCTTATTTATTATCTGTGAATTTGAGTAAATCAATATTCGACAATGTTGTTAGTTAACACTGTCGTTTAGATTAAAATGAGCTTGGCCATACATAAAAATGCAGTTCAACAGGTCTTCGTTCTCCAACACTACTTGAATGATTTTTTTTGCAAAATTTCAAGCGAATTGACCAGTCTGCAGTCAATATTTATCATCCTTAATTATTAAGTATACCAAAAATGTCAGAACACTGAATGCTTATGTTTAAAGTCTTTTAAATCGTGGCAATTTAGTTACGCCTTTGTGGATTTCAGGTAACCCTACATATATATTTGTGAAATATACCCGTAAATTGTGAATACGCGTAAACAAGATCATTACAAATACATGTCGCCACACAACACCAGTTAGTGGTGTGGTAGGTGTGCCAGTGGGATGGATGAGGTATTTTGAACAAAGTACGATTTAAAAGCAAATTGAATTCAATTAAAATATCAAACAATACAAATTAATTACAGTTAATATGATTTCAGTGTGTGTGTGAGTGTGTGGCGTATCAATTTGCTTTCCCTGCAATTGAATAATAAGCACAACCCTCAATCACAATACGACCGCAACAACAATTCGTGCAACAACACAAGAATGCAATAATTATTTGTTCAATGTATTGTTTAACATGCCATCATCATCATCGTCATCGAACAGGATACGGGATACACTCATGCACACCGACAACACAACACTTTGCAATACTTTGTAACAACCGCACACAGACACACCACACACATCGACAAAGACCAATATTTATTCTGTTAATTTACACAGAAAGGGATTATTCAGCAGTATTCTTCAAAAAAAAACTGACTCACAACAAATGATTATTGAAATAATGCAGCAATTATTTAATTAAGAGTATACGTCACATAAATTTATGATCCAATATTTTACTCTTGAATTTAAATTCATGACCATGCGACCTACCCTAGCCATCGATAGGAAAATTTTTCGTTGAAATTTTCTAGTTGCCTTCTTTATGTGCATATGAAGAGGTTATGGCATGTGAAGCATTTCATACGGAGTCTAGTCAGTTCATGTCCTTTATTCGTTGTATTTAAACTTCCTTTATTCATTTGTAAGGACCCTTCATACTCCTCCTGGCAACTACTTCATTTCAAACTTATCTGTCCGACTGCCAATTACACAATCACATTTCCGAGTGCACCAAGGATCTCCTATCAATTACATATTCATACGCCACAACAAGTATCCAGCAAAAAAATGGACAGCATGGGCGGTGATCCCATTATTCCAACACTTTTTTTCACCCGAAGATTAATTTGCTGTACTTGTTCTTCACTCTTTTTTTCGGTTTTCTGGAGGTGCCACAAAAAGGATAAAGTTTTAAATTAATATTCATATTGGGCCGTAAATTTACATGGATTTTAGGAGTTTACAACTGCTTTGTGCATACACGTGTCTACGTCTATGGTTGGGTCCAAAACGACGTCGTCATCGTCTGTAAGTATGCTGTCCATGTGCAGATGCAAAATATGTATGTTATGCATATCAGTTTATCCCCGGGTAAAATACCCGAGGCAAACCTGAAATATGTATATCATGCCTTTTCATTTTTTAATCTTGCATGATGGTGATGGCGAGAACGAGGACGGTGATGTATGAACTTTAATGGAATATTACAAATTCAATTAAAAACTTTTGTAATTGTTAACATGTTCGCGTGGTTGGGTCACATAATTTTCCAGCAATGACCCACAGTGTAGGCAAGAAAATATGGGCACAAAAAAAGACACATAACCCACAAGTATGAAAATTTATTGCTGCTTTGGTAGCTGTAGTCGTTCATACAACAAAGCTTTCAAAAAAAGGTTTTGTCACATATCTATAAAAACCATCTCTTTGTAATATTCTTGCCCTTTTTAATCACTCCCTTCGACACAGCCAAATGCTCTGGCTAGGTTAAGCTGCACAGTGGCCAATTTGACAATAAATTTGATATTTCTATTTGTTTGGTGTAGATTTATATAAATTTGGGTCAGCCGACCTCGCAACTACTAAACTTTTTACTAGTTACGAGTTCGGATAACCTGAAAAATTTTTATTTTTTTTGTTTTGTCTAAAAATTCCAAAGTATATGCTCTGCCGAAGCAAAAACTATACATACTAGAATATTTAAGCTTCTCACAACGAAATTCAATTTATTTCCGAAGTTACAGCGATTAGGCGCGGCACGAAACCACTTTTTTCGAATTGCTGAGCCAATTTGCCTTAATTTTTATACCCTACACCACTACGTGGTCTAGGGTATTATAAGTTAGTTTCGCGCCAAATGTTTGTAACACCAAGAAATAATTGAGCTAGACCCACCTTTAAGTATACCGATCGGCTTAGAATCACCAGCTGAGTCGATTTAACGATGTCTGTCTGTCCGTCTGTCCGTCCGTCCGTCCGTCCGTCCGTCCGTCCGTCCGTCCGTCTGCTGTCCATCTAAGCTTGTTCGCACTCTACAGGTCGCAATTGTTGTCCGATTATCATGAAACTTGGCTGAAGTTATTTTTTCTGGCCAAGGACCATTGGTATTGAATTTGGAGGAAATCGGTTCAGATTTAGATATAGCCCCCATACAAATGTCGCTCCCGATTTGACTTTTTGCGCTCTAAAATCCACATATTGTACCCGATTTTCTTTACGTTTGGTACAACATCTTATAATCCAACTAGAAACACCTATGCTAAAATTGGGTAAGATCGGTTCAGATTTAGATATAGCCCCCATACAAATGTCGTTCCCTATTTCACTTTTTCCGCTCTAGAAAAGACATATTGTACCCGATTTTCTTTAAATTTTGCAGAACATCTTATAATCGAACTAGAAACACGTATGCAAAAATTGGGTAAGATCGGTTCAGATTTAGATATAGCCCCCATACAAATGTCGCTCCCGATTTGACATTTTCCGCTCTAGAAACGACATATTGTACCCGATTTTCTTTAAATTTTGCAGAACATCTCATAATCCAACTAGAAACACGTATGCAAAAATTGTGTAAGATCGGTTCAGATTTAGATATAGCCCCCATACAAATGTCGCTCCCGATTTGACATTTTCCGTTCTAGAAAAGACATATTGTACCCGATTTTCTTCAAATTTTGCAGAACATCTTATAATCGAACTAGAAACACGTATGCAAAAATTGGGTAAGGCCGGTTCAGATTTAGATATAGCCCCCATACAAATGTCGCTCCCGATTTGACATTTTCCGCTCTAGAAAAGACATATTGTACCCGATTTTCTTTAAATTTTGCAGAACATCTTATAATCGAACTAGAAACACGTATGCAAAAATTGGGTAAGATCGGTTCAGATTTAGATATAGCCCCCATACAAATGTCGCTCCCGATTTGACATTTTCCGCTCTAGAAACGACATATTGTACCCGATTTTCTTTAAATTTTGCAGAACATCTCATAATCCAACTAGAAACACGTATGAAAAAATTGGGTAAGATCGGTTCAGATTTAGATATAGCCCCCATACAAATTTCGCTCCCGATTTGACATTTTCCGCTCTAAAATCCACATATTGTACCCGATTTTCTTTAAAATTTGCACAACATCTTATAATCGAACTAGAAACACGTATGCAAAAATTGGGTAAGATCGGTTCAGATTTAGATATAGCCCCCATACATATGTCGCTCCGGAATGTTTAACTGATTTTGGCCAAATTTTACATATTATATTTCATCAATAAACAGACATGGTGAAAGCGGGTCACATCGTTCCAGGTTTCAATATACCCCCATACAAATGTCCTTTCCGATTTAACATTTTTTGTCAAACACATACATTTACAGGATGCAAAAATCCTTCCCGATTTCAATTTTTTACCGAATTGAATTGTAATATGATAGAAGTCCGTCCGTCTTTAGCCTTTCCTTACTTGTTTGGGAGATGTCCATATGTTCATACTTTGGTATAACCCAAATGGGACCCAATCTGATCCCCTTTTGAAATGTCGGTCCGATTCATCCTATCACTACTGTATAATTTGTATTTGTCTGTACAATATACGTTAAATATGACTAAAGATGAATTTATAGAAACTGTATAATTTTTATGAACTACATAAAATTGCTTCCATGAAATACGTGGGTTTAGTAATCAAAGCGAGATACATACGAGGGAGTGGTGTAGGGTATTATATAGTCGGCCCCGCCCGACTTTAGCCTTTCCTTACTTGTTTATTTATTTGTTTATTCTATTGTTCATCGCAGGATTTTATGATTTAAGTCTTGTTTAAAAGTTATGCAATTTTTTGCCCAACATTTTTTGCACTTTTGCAAGAAATAGCCTTCCCGAATAAGAAGAAAATTTGTCTGAATTTTTTCAGATGGTGCCTAACGGAGGAAACGTGCACACCACAAAACATGGTCATCCTTGACGGCCCATATCTACGCCATTTTGTAACTTTTCCAATTGTTTTTCTGTATGGTTTAATGAAAATTTTTTTGTCAGAACCAATATTTTCACACTCTTCTTACAAAAATGCTGCTGCTGTATCTATTTTCTTGTGAATAATAAAATTTTAGTTGTCTCTATGAAAAACCACACAAAAGTTATTATAAGAATTCGAACAAACTTATTTTTTTAGTTTTTTCGTTTGTATTTTTTTTGGTCTGTAATCAATATTTGATTTGAACTGGGATATTGTCCTTGCTCAAGACCATTTTGCATCTATATTTAATAGAATGCAAGTTTATTTACAAATGGCATGGTGACATTTATTACATGGCTGCAGACTACCCCGATCATGATTTCGACCATGTCAAAAGTCTTTTCAAGTGGCTTCGTGGTAGTCTGCAGCCAAGTAATAAATGTCACCATGCCATTTGTAAATAAATTTGCATTCCATTAAATATAGATGCAAAATGGTCTTGAGCCAGAACAATATCCCAGTTCAAATCAAATATTGATTACAGACCAAAAAAATACCAACGAAAAAACTAAAACAAATGAGCGTTGGCAAGGCAGAAGTATTGCTGGGTAACTATACCTGAATATACACATACTTGCATATGCAACTCAATGAGATGCTTGTAAGATGGCATGTGTACTTCATTACTTGGTGCGATTTTTTAAACGCAAATTCGGCAAGTGAGTTGTGATTCTCGTTCGTTTGTGTGAATTATCTCCTTATAGAGGCCGGGTTTGATGTTGAAAAGTCGCTGCGAAGCCACTTGAAAAGACTTTTGACATGGTCGAAATCATGATCGTGGTAGTCTGCAGCCAAGTAATAAATGTCACCTTGCCATTTGTAAATAAATTTGCATTCTATTAAATATAGATGCAAAATGGTCTTGAGCCAGGACAATATCCCAGTTCAAATCAAACTTATTTTTTGTAAAGAAAATTGACAGAAATGGACAAAAGTTCTACTACATAATATTCAGAAAGTCGACGATTTTATAGAAGTTGGAGTGATTTGGAATTACCCTAAGATTCATAATTCCACAAACATAAATATCGAGTCATGAACGTAAAACTAACATAAGCGAAACTTTTCCAAAACAAAAACAAGTAAGGAAAAGCTAAAGTCGGGCGGGGCCGACTATATGATACACTCCACTTTCTATCCGAATACAATTCACGTCGGTAATAAAGTGAAAACGGGAAGGAATTTTGTATCCTGCAAATGTATGTGTTTGACAAAAAGTGTTAAATCGGAAAGGACATTTGTATGGGGGTATATTGAAACCTGGAACAAAATAGGTGAAATATAATATGAATAGTTTGGCCAAAATTGGGAAAACATTTGGGAGCGACGTTTGTATGGGGGCTATATCTAAATCTGAACCGATCTTACCCACTTTCTGCATATGTGTTTATAGTTGGATTATAACATGTTTTGCTAAATTTACAGAATATCGGGTTCAGTATGTGGTTTCTAGAGCGGAATTTGTCAAATCGGGAGCGACTTTTGTATGGGGGCTATATCTAAATCTGAACCGATATGCCTCAAATTAAATATCGTTCGTCCTTGATCCACTTACTTGTGCAAATTTTTGTTAAGATCGAACTATAATTGCGACCTGTAATATGATTACAACAATAGATGGACAGACGGACATTGCTAAATCGATTCAAAAAGTGATTCTAAGTCGATCGGTATAATTAACAATGGGTCTATCTCGCTTCCTTAGATCACGAAAATTTGGAATTTGTCAATAAAACATCAATAAGTGGATTTACATATTATAGTAAGTCACACATTGAAATACTGAAGTGACCGCAAATATGGTGTTATAAAATTTATACAGTCGAACATGGATAAGATGGAGCTAAAGGGACATGCAGTTTATTCCAATTTATCAAGGTAAATTGCCTTTTGTCCCAAATAAAGTGGTAAAGGTAGCGACGTTTTTAGAGATGCATAAATATATAGCAATCTGTGAATCCGCTCCTTTAATAGCGTTTCCGTCTATTGGAACATTTTTACTTAGACAAACGTTTATCAATGTTACAAGACTTACTTCGACTTCTGGGAAGTCGTTTTTTAATCTTTGTAGTTTAGCAAGTGCTTGAAATGAAGGGCCACAATGACAAATGAATATCCCAGTATGAAATTTCACTGACAGATGGAGAAAAATCCCACTTGTAGAGGTTTATAATGAAAACGAAATCACACTCTTAGAGGTAAACGACGAAAATAAACCGCTTATAGAGGTTCAAATTCCCGCCTAAAGACGTTTTTTTGTGTGAAGCGTGCAGGGACCATCCAAAATGCCCCACTTATTGAGGATTCCCAATTATAGAGAATTCCCACTTATGCAGATCCCACTTGACCAGGTTCTTTATATCAGTTATATCGACCGTTAAAAAGCACGCTAGCATATATACTAAAGGAATGGGACTAATAGTTGTAGATCAATTTTCCCCTAACAAGGACAGAAAATAATCCCATATATTTCGAGTATTTAAACACATTTTTTAAGATTTCCGCCTCGTACATATATAGAGTATACCCTATACATACTCTATATATACAAAAAATGTCTTTAAATAAAATTCAAAATTTTAACTACCGATTACTTTGACTTTGAAAGGTAGAATAACATTCACTTTCAATTTTGGGCTGTACTGCAAAATTCGGTTGCTCGGATGTGGTCTAGAAGTTATGAAGTATTTAATATTAACTAGGATGGATACAATTGTATGGAATGTATAATAAGGGGCGTGGCTAAATTGTAAATATTTTTTAGGTTTAAAGTTATTACAAAAACATTTTCAAATATCAAATTGCAACTGATTTTAAATAACCGTATAGATGTTATGTCGGTTTTATTGTAACCGAAGTTTATGCCACTTTGTATGAGAGGTACCAGAAGGGGTGCAGCAATATCGCCCATATTCCATGAGAATGTAACTTGTATCAAGGCATTGTCAAATATCAAATTTCACAGTACTCCGATCATCTGTATAGAAGATATAACAGCTTAAATTTAGGGTGATTTGTGTGGGAGGTACTAGAAGGGGCGTGGCAAAAGCGGTCATACTTAGTATACTTAAAGTGATTATAAAAACATTGTCAAATACCAAAATAAAGCTGATTCCGAATATCCTTATGGAAGTTACATTAGTTTTAATTTAACATGGGAATGTGGGTCATTTGCGTGGGAGGTACCAGAAGGGGAATGCAATTTCGCCCATCTTCGAACTTAAACTAAGTTTGGGAAAAATATCGTGTTATCGTGTACACCAGCCAGCCAGACAGACGGATGGACGGACGGACGGACATGACTCAAACATCTTAAAAAGTCGTGAAACGGATTTGGTCCAAACATACTTAGGGTCCCAAATGATATATACCCTCCTATTCTGTAGAGTGAGGGTATAATAAGTAAAGAAACTCTAATTGCACAGAAATGAAGAACACATTCGAAATAGTTGATCGATATTGTAGACACTATATAAAAACGTGGTTATGGGCCAAAGTACTTTGTCTTGATTATTGGTAAACTCGAACACCAAATCGGATGGGACATTTGTATTGGGGCTATATCAAAACATGGACCAACATGGTCCCCATCTACCACGGATGTTTATAGGTAAAATATAATAAAATATGGAAAATGTAGGCTAAAGAGATTAACAGTATATTAGCTATTTGTATACAGTCCACTAGAGTATTATTTTTTTAGATATTAAGTATCAAATCCCAGTCCTACACAGGTGTGAATACCGTAAAAACTACAACGCTGTCTTGCTGAAATAGAAAATCATTTTGAAAAAAAAAAATATTTTCTGAACCTATGGCCATCCCATTCATCGGTAAAAAGGTGAAAACGGGAAGGATTTTTGTATGTTTCCTAAGCATAGGCTAATATGACCTGACCAAATTTGTCAAATCGAGAAGAATACTTATATCGGGGCTATATCCAAACATGGAATAAAGTGACCCACTTACTCAATAGGTTCGTCCAGTTCAAGTCTAACGTGTTATACTCAATTTGAATAATTCGGTGAAAATATGTGGTTTCTAGGGCGGAAAAAGTAAAGTGGGGAGCGAAATTTGTACGACAGCTATATATAATTCTGAACCGATCTGACCCATTTTCATCATGGGTGTTTCTAGTTAAAATATATGATATTTTGCCAGATTTGAAGACAATCTGATAAAATATGTGATTTCTAGAGCGGAAAAAGTTGAATTGGGGCCGTAATTTGTATGGGAGTTATATACATCTGAACCGATCTAACACAGCTCTTGTTAAAATATAAGATGTTTTGCAAATTTTGAAGAAAATTTGTTAAAATATGTGGTATCTAGAGTGAAAAGAGTCAAATCGTGAGTGAAATTCATATGGGGTCTATATCTAAATCTGATCAGATTTTTTTCAAATTTAGTGTTCGTCCTTATCCCGAAAAACTTCGTTGTGCAAAGTTTCATTTGGATCTGGCTACAATTGCGATATAGATTTTGATTACATAGCTGGACAGACAGACATACAGATTCTAAGTCGATCGGTATAATTAACAATGGGTCTATCTTGCTTTCTTTTGGGTGTTACAAACAAATGTACAAAGACATAATACTCTCGTGGAGTGTATAATTAAAGATATGTTTGCGGTATAGTTGGCTTACCCAAATCGATCTGCAAAACTTCAGCTTGAAATCGCTTCAGACATTCCTTTGGGAATTTGGGAGATTGAAAAGCTATTTTGTACATTACCCACTGTGGCCCGGGACACGAACTCATATCTGTCAATGTGATACCAACCATTTGTCAACTAATATTTTCTAAGCTTTTCAACTTGTGTGTTCTCAAAGAGCCTTTGCAGGCAGATTCGATAATTGCTTCAAGAATCATCTGCAAAACTGGCATTCATGTAATGCCTCTCTGTCGTTGTCCCTGTGTTTTGACATCGCGCATCATCCAAACCACCAGCAAGAAATGGTCATTTGAGCGTTTGTGTCGTATCAAGTTTAGCCTCCATTATTCTGCGAATGGTGCTACTGTTGAGTTGGTAGCTTTTAGGTAACATTCAGGCAAAAATCAATCGTTTCTGAGGCTTTATCGAGCGTTACAAATGAAATGCAAGTAGAACCATGCATTCTATACCATTGTAGAGGGTGTAAAAACAATCTGCCACACTCAATCGCTGTACGTTTGATATATAAAACGACAATAACGCAAAAAAAGACGAAACCAAATGAAAAATGCTATTTTGGAAACGGAAATTGCTCGACGATAGACTGATGTTCACCCAGATAAGCGGACGAAACTTTCTATGAACGGGCATTTGTATACAATCATGGCATTTACCCACTCCTCTTGTAGTTTGTAGCTTCAGACAAGTAACGGTACACGCATCAACGCCGTAGCGGAAGATTTAGTACTCTTGGAGTACGTTTAAAACTAAGTGAGGGCGAAGTGTGTTTTGTGATTGTCGGCACCATTTCTATGTTTGTGCATTTATCCCTTAGCTTCCCATCAAACAATGAATGTTGGCTTGCACCATTTTTTCTGCTTACTTACTTTAAGTAATACTACAGTGAATCCTATGAGGAACTGTTGGAAAATGCTTATAGGCCTATTTCAAACTATTACTTATTTATTCATTTTATTGTAGCAGAATTTAATTTATTTATGTTACTTGCTTAATTCAGATTTTCAATTATTTAGCGGATTCACCCTAACTTAACTTTGTATAGTTTTTTTTTCAATAAATGTAATATACAAGATTCCTTTAAAAATAATCAAAAGTAATCACACAAAATCAAAAATAATCAAAAGTAATCACAAAAAATCAAAAGTAATCACAAAAAATCAAAAGTAATCAAAAATAGTCAAAAGTAATCTTTTAAAGTAGTCGAACTCATTTTTGATTACTTTTGATTATTTTTCAGTAATCGCAAGTAATCCTGATTATTTTTTGCTTATTTGTAATCGTAATCAATTAGTAATCAGAAATTGTTGAATAGTGGATTATATAATCATTACGATTCTTTTTAAAAAGTAATGTGATTGATTACTAATCGTAATCGAAATTTAACAGCTCTGCCTTATACTATAGATAATTGTATTATAAAGAAAAAACTTAATTGACATGATTTGTTGAACGCGCTTAATGTTAACGATATAATGTCATACACAATTTTTTTCTTGTTTTCCAAAATGGATTTTACTCACTCAGTTATCACTTTTATTCTGTGAAATATATTTATACAATATTTTTGTGGGAGTATTGCTTTTTTAGTACAAACTGAAAAATGATAATGTCGAAATATACATATTAAAATTGTTTTTTTTTTTTGTAAAGTCCTATTTTCTTTTTTATACACTCCACGAGAGTATTATATATATATATATATATATATTATATCTATATATATATTTTTGTAATCACGATACAGGTCGCAATTGTAGACAGAACCAAATGAAAAAAATCGGTTCAGATTTAGATATAGCCCCCATACGAATATCACTCCCGATTTGACTCTTTTCACTCTAGATACCACATATTACTACAGATTTTCTTCAAAATTGGCAAAACATCTTATATTTCAACAAGGAACACCTTTGGAGAAAATAGGTCATACCGGTTCAGATTTATAAATAGCTCCCATTAAAATTTCGCTCCGGATGTTTCTTTTTCTGCTCTAGAAACCACATAATTTTAATAGATCATCTTTAAATTAGGCGAAATATTTTATATTTGTTCTATAAACATCCATGCTGCAAATGGGTCAGATCGGTTTAGATTTATATATAGCTCCCACACAAATTTCACTCCCGATTTCTTTTTTCCACTCTATAAATCATATATTTTAACAGATTTTCTTCAAATCTTTCAAAATATTTTATATTTCAAGTAGAAACACCCATGGTGAAAATGGCTCCCATACAAATTTCGCTTCCAGATAGACTTTTTCCGACTTCCTTCTTCAACATGAGCATAACACGTTATATTGGAACTGGAAGAACTTAATTAGTTATTTATTTCCTTTACTTTATTTAGTTACTTTATTCCATGTTTGGATATAGCCTCGATATAAATTTTCTTTTCGATTTGACAAATTGGACCATATTAGCATATGATTAGGAAACATACAAAAATTCTTCCCGTTTTCACTTTTATACCGAGTTGAATTGTATTCGGAGTGTATCATATAGTAGGCCCCGCCCGACTTTAGTCTTTCCTTACTAGTTTTATTTTAATTTTTCATACACGTATGCAGCACACACTCTATAAATTTCAGAGTGAGGTCGCAAGTAGTTTCTGAGATATTAGCTTAAATATAAAACAACTTGAGTGAAAAATAATGAAAGAGCTAAACGTACATCTTACATATCTTCAAAATTTTTACTCATATCTCAGAAACTACTGAAAAGCCACTCTAAAATTTATATAGTTTAAAGAAAAAAGATGAAAAAGGAAAGGGAGAAAAATCCAATACATTTTTCAATATTTAAAAAGATTTCAAGATTTAAAAGAGAATCATCTAACATAATATCTTGACTAGTTTACAGCCGAATAGAGCAAGATGTTTGTCTGTAATTTCCCTTAAAATCAAAAATTAGCTGGAATGCCTGGAATTAATTATGAATAATTACACGATCGAACAACGTACAAAAATAATTGAATTTTATTTTTCAAACCAACAGTCACAATTCACACTATCCACAATTTTGCAAAGAGCGATGAAGCCCATTGAAATCCCCAATAATATACTGTATTTAAAAAATATAATAATCGCATAAATAAAAAAAGTTATAAACCATTTATACCATATAAAGGGTGATTTTTTAGCTATTATCTTTTTGGCAACACTGCTTTAAACAGCTGACGCACGTTTCGTGTTTTGTTTCACTGTCAAACATCTTCAGTTTGGTCTATAATTTAACCATGAATCGTTTTACAAACGACAACACTTTATTGAATTTTATTATCAAAATGCGTGCTCTGTTAAGAAAGTTCATCGCGCACTTCTTCCATTTTGGCCGAAGATCCACTTTTTTACCGAAAAATTGTGTTCAGCAACGAAGCTCATTTTTGGCTCAATGGGTACGTAAATAGGCAGAATGGTCGATTTTGGAGTGAATATCAGCCAGAAGCATTGCAAGAGCTACCAATGCATCCAGAAAAAGTCACAGTTTGGTGCGGTTTATGGGCTGGGCTGGTGGCATCATTGGACCATACTTCTTCAAAGATGATGCGTATCGTAACGTAACTGTGAATGGTGAGAGCTATCGTGATACGATATCCAACTTTTTTTTTGCCCAAAATGCAAGAGTTTGACTTGCATGACATGTGGTTTCAACAAGACGGTGCCACATGCTACACAGCACGCGCAACAATGAACTTATTGAGAGGCGAGTTCGTTCGAATGTTCATCAAAATCGGAAGACTCTCGTTGGATTTACATGGAATTCCTCCTTAGCACTGTGTTTGTCGACATAAAAAAATTGAATGCTCCCACTACGCTAAAGCCTGTTCAGATACCATGAACAGCAAAGCTATGTAAGCTTCCATTTGTTTCGATTATAAAGTGGAGACATCATAGCTTAAATCCAAAACCTCTTTGGTTTTTTATAATCGCCGTCTTCTAAATTTTAAAATAAATTTATATAGACGGCAAGTAAGGTAAGGCTAAATTCGGCTATATGGTACCCCCCACTGTTTACACCATTACAATACAATATCATGGACCAATGAGACCCAATCTCACAATGCATGCTTCCAGGTGAAATGCAACGTGTTCAGATCAAAATCTGTTAAAATATTTGGGGGTGGCATTGTTTTGGAAGCTACATACATATAAATCTGAACCGAAAGTGGGACAACTTTGACTATAGATGTTTCTAGTCAAAATATAAGTTGGGCCATTTAAAATTTTTAAATTAGAATTGGCTATTAAAGAAAAAGTACTGATTTTTATTGGAAAGGTTGAACTTTGTCATTTAATAATTGTATATAAATAATATCATTCATATGACTTACCACGACTGGCTCGGGAGTACCTCATCCGATCAATCCAATTTTTCAGTACAGCCTAAAATCCACACTAAACAGTGACTAGTTATGGATGCATTGGCTAATCAATAGTCACGTGTGGGTTCTCTGAACCTCATATGCGCCAATTTTGCTTATTTATACAGGCACCGAAATTTTATCAATCAATTTATCAATTTTTACACGTAAATTTATTACAGTTTGAGTATTTATGCCCTACACCACTTCGTGGTCTAGGGTATTATAAGTTAGTTTCGCGCCAAATGTTTGTAACACCAAGAAATAATCGATATTTAATAATCGATATTTAATAATCAATAATTAAGTATACCGATCGGCTTAGAATCACCAGCTGAGTCGATTTACCGATGTCTGTCTGTCCGTCCGTCCGTCCGTCTGCTGTCCATCTAAGCTTGTTCGCACTGTACAGGTCGCAATCGCTGTCCGATTATCATGAAACTTGGCAGAAGTTATTTTTTCTGGCCAAGGGCCATCGGTATTGAATTTGGAGGAAATCGGTTCAGATTTAGATATAGCTCCCATACAAATGTCGCTCCCGATTTGACATTTTCCACTTTAGAAACCACATATTGTACCCGATTTTCTTTAAATTTGACAGAACATCTAATAATCCAACTAGAAACACGTATGCAAATATTGGGTAAGATCGGTTCAGATTTAGATATAGCCCCCATACAAATGTCGCTCCCTATTTCACTATTTCCGCTTTAAAAACCACATATTGTACCCGATTTTCTTTAAAATTGGCACAGCATCGTATAATCCAACTAGAAACACCTATGCAAAAATTTGGTAAGATCGGTTCAGATTTAGATATAGCCCCCATACAAATGTCGCTCCCTATTTCACTATTTCCGCTTTAAAAACCACATATTGTACCCGATTTTCTTTAAAATTGGCACAGCATCGTATAATCCAACTAGAAACACCTATGCAAAAATTTGGTAAGATCGGTTCAGATTTAGATATAGCCCCCATACAAATGTCGCTCCCTATTTCACTTTTTCCGCTTTAGAAACCACATATTGTACCCGATTTTCTTTAAAATTGGCACAACATCGTATAATCCAACTAGAAACACCTATGCAAAAATTGGGTAAGATCGGTTCAGATTTAGATATAGCCCCCATACAAATGTCGCTCCCGATTTGACATTTTCCGCTCTTGAAACGACATATTGTACCCGATTTTCTTTAAATTTGGCAGAACATCTTATAATCCAACTAGAAACACGTATGCAAAAATTGGGTAAGATCGGTTCAGATTTAGATATAGTCCCAATTCAAATGTCGCTCCCGATTTCACTTTTTCCGCTTTAGAAACCACATATTGTACCCAATTTTCTTTAAATTTGGCACAACATTTTATAATCGAACTATAAACACGTCTGCAAAAATTGGGTAAGATCGGTTCAGATTTAGATATAGCCCCAATACAAATGTCGCTTCCGATTTCACCTTTTCCGCTTTAGAAACCACATATTGTACCCGATTTTCTTTAAATTTGGCACAACATTTTATAATCGAACTAGAAACACCTATGCTGAAACTGGGTAAGATCGGTTCAGATTTAGATATAGCCCCCATACAAATGTCACTCCCTCCGCTCCAGAAACCACATCTTTCACCCGATTTTCTTTAAATTTGGCATAACCAGGCCCAAAATGTTGTTATAGGCCCCCTTTTGAAATGTCGGTCCGATTCATCGTATTACTACTGTATAATTTGTATTTGTCTGTCGGATAATTAGATCAATTACCATATTATTAACCATATTCGTTAAATATGACTACAGATGAATTTATAGTAACTGTATAATTTATATGAACTACATAAAATTGCTCCCATGAAATACCTGGGTTTAGTAATCAAAGTGAGGTACATACGCAGGGAGTGGTGTAGGGTATTATATAGTCGGCCCGCCCGACTTTAGCCTTTCCTTACTTGTTTTGAAGTAAGTTGTTTATATTTCCCAATTTATTCGCTCGAACAATATCGCCATTTTTCCAATATCAAACATTAACCTGAAAATAAAACAAGTAAGGAAAGCCTAAAGTCGGACGGAGCCGACTATATTATACACTCCACTTTCTATCTCATTACAATTCATTTCGGTAAAAAAGTGAAAACGGGAATGATTTTTGTATCCTCTAAATGTATGTGTTTGACAAAAAATGTTAAGTCGGAATGGACGATTGTATGAGGGTATATTGAAACCTTGAACGATGTGACCCGCTTTCACCATGTATGTTAATGGGTGAAATATAATATGTAAAGTTAGGCCAAAATCAGTTAAATATTTGGGAGCAACATTTGTATGAGGGCGATACTAAATCTGAACCGATCTTACCCACATTCACCATAGGTGTTTGTAGTTATATTATAAGATGTTATGCCAAATTTGAAGGAAATGGGGTAATATTGCCTCAAATTAAATAACGTTCTTCCTTAATCCACAAAACTTACTTGTGCCAATTTTTGTTTAGATTGGACTATATTGTGTCCTGTAATTTGATTACAACTATAGATGAACTGATGAGTGATTCTAAGCCGATCTGTATAATAAACGATGGGTCTAACTCGTTTGCTTTTGGGTGTTACAAACAAATGCACAAAGACATAATACTCTTGTGGAGTGTATAAAAAATAATGTTATTATACCTTTCAATGTCAAAGTTATCGGTAGTCCAAATTTAAAATGTTACATGGCCCATCCGATATGTAGTCCAAAGAGCGGAAAAGGTCAAATCATAAGCAACATTTTTATGTAAAGCTGAACCAATTTGCTTCAACTTAAATAGTGTCCGTCTTCGGCGGTGAAGGGTATAATTATAAACTAAAAGTGTATTTTAATATAAATAAATATGTATAAGAATCACCAAAATTTCCAAACCCGAAAATGTTCGAAATCGAATTACGCATTTCAGACGTAAACTTTTAGAGCTCTGAAAGGCTAATATTTTTGTGCATTGCAAGTTTGCTTAAAAAATCTAAGTAAACTGAAATGATTGATGCAAATTGCTTTTATTTTTCGTTCATAAAGTAAAATTGAAATGTGTTTAACCCTGCCTGAATCATATCTGTCAACGGACCTTGTCTCGAGGTCCTCTCCGAAATTGGCAGTTACGAAAATTCTTTGAAAATGTTTATTATATTTTGTAATCGCATTTATTTACATGCCACTCAGATAATATTACAGCTGCTAATTAAGAAATAGTGACCATTTTAGTCATAAATTCCAACTTTGGAATTTTCAGGAAAACTGCAATAACTTTTGGACCACTAATTTAACGTAGCGTAGTAACATATCAGGAAATTATGACATCTTTGCTAATTGCGATAATTATTAAATAAACAAATTGATTTTAAAGACCACGCCCACTTACTACAAAAAGGTTATTATACCGTACATCAATGACTATTATCTTTCTAAATAATATTGCTAGTTTATTCAACAATCAAAGTCAGAGGGACATGCGTATTGAATTTTGTGCCAGCTACAGCTACAGGAATGCACAAACCTAATGTTACGATTCTACCTTCAACCTTTTGATTGGTGTCAGTTTTATACCTTTTACCCCATTTCGTGCCTAAAAGTACGAATTTGCGCATATACGAAGTAAGAGAAATGTAGAAATCAAATTTCATGATGCAAGCTGCAACCGTTTGATTGGTACCCTAATACTGCTGGGCGATTTTTTAGCTATTATCTTGTTGGCAACACTGGTTTAAACAGCTGACGCACGTTTCGTGTTTTGTTTCACTGTCAAACATCTTCAGTTTGGTCTATAATTTAACCATGAATCGTCTTACAAACGAACAACGCTTGCAAATTATTAAATTTTATTATCAAAATGCGTGCTCTGTTATGAAAGTTCATCGCGCGCTTCCATTTTATGGTCAGTTTAATCGACCCACTGAAGCGGTCTATTGTGACTAAATTTCGCACCAAATTTACATTGTTGGCCATTAAACCACCAACATGCTTACGTAGAGTGCGAACTGAAGAAAATATCGCAGCTGTATCGGCCAGTGTTAATGATGACCATCAATTATCGATTCGTCGCAATTGGGCCTCTGTTACTCAAAAACGTGGAAATGCCAAAATTGGACTAAGCGGATGGACCATTTGATGCGCAGTCAAGGTCAACATTTGCATGGAATAATCTTCAAACATTAAATTATATGGACCGTACTATCGATTCAAATAAAGATTTCATGCATTTTTCTGAATTTTATGCGTTTTTTTAACTTTCCTATAGCTTTTAAAAAATCAGTATACATATTCAAAAAATTTCTATTTGCAGTCTACACAACGAATTTTACGATTCTAACGGTAGCCTTTTGGTATTTCGCTTCTCTAGCAGCAGCGGCTTCTTCGGTACCAATTTTATACCTTTTTCACATTTCCCCCTTAAATGTAAAAAATTCGAAAATCTTGTATGTTAGAGGGATATGCATACCAAATTTCAGTTAATAGCTATTGTCATTTCACTGGTACCATTTTTACGCCTTGTTAGCCCATTTAATCCCCTAACAGTATGGATCACATTATGGTGCGCGTTCACGCTATAAAAGGATTGAACTTAGCTAATTTCAAGTAATCTAATCTACTTCAATATGCTAGCCGAACAAGCGGAAACTGCAGCTAACATTGGAAATTTACGAGGCATATACGAAACTATAAAGCAAATGAGCGGTAATAATAGAAGACCTACGGCTACAAATAAAGATGAAAACGGATCCGAATTATATCGATGCACAGTGGTTCAGAATCAAAATCCATCGGCCAAAATTCAATAACTTTTTTTCTAGTTCTCTAGTTCTCTAAAACACCAAATTAGACAAGGACCCAGGGATTATTTTGAGATATAACAACATTAAAAATCGGGAAATCGGATATATTTTTGAAATCGGTCCAAAGTTGACTACTTTTTGTATTTTTCGATTTTAAAGAAAACTAAAATTTTTATTTTTTAGTTTTTATGTTTTTTAACATATTTTTACGTATTTGTTCATAATGCGAAAAAAAATTTATTTTTTTTTTGTATTACAGATTTTTACGTTTTTTCAGATTTTGAAAATTGATAAAACGTAATTTATTTTTTTGATTTTTTGTCGAACTGTTTCTCAAACATTTTAAGATATATTGCACTCACATTTTTTTAGTAGAAATTGTGGTTTCTTAGCTTTATTATGATTTGTGCCAAAATATAGTATGAATATTGTAAAAATATTCTTTTTGGACAAATGCTTGCTTTTGGACCAACACAACTTTTTTCCTTCAAAAGCCTTTAACGACATGTATACATATTTTAAAAGGCTGTTTATGTAACTTTTGCCTGCATGAAATTGAACCCATGGAAGATAGGATACATTTAGTGCAAAAAAGACAGATTTATTAGTTATAAAAATATGTTAAAAAAACTTAAAAACTACAAATTATAATTTTCTTTAAAATCGAATAATACAAAAGGTAGTCAACTTTGGACCGATTTCCCGATTTCTAATGTTAATATATCAAAATAATCCTTGAGTCCTTGTCAAATTAGTATTATATATTATATTATTGAATTTTGGCCGATGGATTTTGATTCTGAACCACTGTGCGATGGCGTCAATTTTTTAGTACTGAAGTACCAACCGAGGAGATTTATTCGAAAAGTATTTTTTACGTGTTTACTCGATACCCATTTTCCCCCATTCCAACCCTTACAAATAGGAATTGCATTATGGTGCACGTTTATGCTACAAGAGGAATGCGCATACCAACTATCAAGTATATATTTACAAAGCAAAAATTTTCATAAAATGTGTTTGGAAATAGTTGGGGTTACTTGGAGTATTTTCTGTCCTTGTTCGGAGAAAAAATGTCCTCGAGATCGATTTCTCCCATTTTCTATCCCAACCGATCTACTACTATTAGACGTCTTCTTGCAAAATTTAACCGTCTCGGCCGTTGAGATTGTATCTTGCTTTCAACAGATTGATGTACGTTCAGGCGGACATGTAGAGATCACCTTTTTTGTGACGATCAATATATATATATACTTTATAGGGTCTCAGGTCGATATTTCAAAGTGTTTCAAACGGAATCAAACCTTCCTATAGTGGAGGGCATGAAAATACAACTTGTTAAAATCCCATGACAGTCTTAGTCAAATTTATTACATTCGTCTATTAGATTTGTAATAGAACCAGTAAAGTCAAACACTCTGCATTAATACTCTAAGTGCTGACAAGTTTTGTGGAAACTATAAAAGAGTGTCAAATTCGTTGATTATATTATTAATCGAAATCATCTTCTTCTCCGAACAATTTTAATATTAATCCACTAACGTCATCTTCTCTTTTCACAATTAGCCTCCAGATATTTTTATTTCATTCTTAGCTTTTAATCATGAATTGTGGCGAAAATGTTTACACGAGTTTTTTAAACGATTTCTGCGAAACGACCAAACACCGCAAATGAAATGAAAGAAAATAAAATAATATTTATTTAGATAAGAATTCGCTGAATTACAAATAAATCTGAAATTATGAAAACTACAAAAAACAATGTTTCGTTTGTACAACACCCCTCCCCCGTACTTTGGACAAGAACAACAGCGAGGGAAAATGATAAATAAATAAAGTTTATTTATACGTACCCCGCATGGATGTACTCTATGTGCTATACGTACATTCAGGGCAGCATTAAATTGCTTGGCTTAAAGGTAAATCGAGCGGAAGTAGCAAACAGTGAAGAAACTACTACAACGTTACAAACCCAAATAAGTGCCACTATGATTGTGGTTGGCTGAGTGCATTCGAGTCGAAGCCGTTGTGCCCTTCTTCGAATATTTCAAATATCTAGATTTCGTGGAAACCATTAGCAAATAGCTGGACATATGGCAATATTTTCGTATATACACTTATAGTCTTAACCTTTTGATGTCACTCCAGTGTTGTATGTTTGAGAGACGATTTTTTAATTACATATTGCCCGCCTTACTGCAAACCATTCATGTGGGCTACAACTAGCCCAGACAAACAGATCATTTCTGGTAGTTACGATGAGTTTTATGTCAATGCTTATCACCGGATTGTTGCCAAATGTAAACCAAATAAACATGCGGGCTGCTTATTTTTTTTGCTCTTTCTTTCTAAAGTTGGAACAGCAACGAAATCCCGACAAAATTTGTTTCGGCAATAAAAAGTTTATTTCTACCTTAGCAATATCAACAAGGACGACAGCAACAACGACAACTGCAACAACTACTCAAACTGCGATTATTTTCAACTAACTGCACTTTCATGCAACTTATATATACATACATATATATGAGAAGAAGAAGAAGAAAAAACTATAAGCATAACAACAAATAAATGCTTCCAGCTCTCTGAATACCAACCAACATATAGCTTTACCGCGTACACGAGGGCGTTATGACAAGTCACGCTTAGCATTTATTTATGGTCTAAAGCGGTTTAATGAGGATGCAGTTTTTTTTGTAACCAACCAGTAGAATCATGCTGTGCTAGAGCATTTCTTAGAGAAAAACACAATAAAATATTTTGGTGTTCCCGAGACTTTATTCGATTCCACTGTTTAAGCAACCAGCTAAACAAGCCACACTGAACTTTGGCTAGGTTTCCAGTAGATTACAAAACTTTTTCGAGCTATTAAAGCGTTGAAATATTTTTCAGATACGTTGACCAGTTTATTGATGAACGTGTCGTGAAAGATGACTAGGCTATATCCCCAATGTCTAGAGAATTCCCTTATAATGATCAAATAATTTAAAGGTGAAAATTGGCAAATTAAATTTTGTACATTTCTAGATTGTAGATTCGTAAATGCAATTTGTTATGCTTCACCTACACGCTCGGAACTTAAGTTAACCATTACCACGCAGTGAAGTAGATTGATTAGACTATTTCGTAAAAGGACATGCCGGTAGAATAGTGAAAATTCACAATTAAATATTGGGGCTAAAAAAATATATGGAGGTGGTCTTTTTTTCAATTGACTCCACTAGAGGTCTCCTGGGGCCAGTAAAAGTGGACTAATTTTATAAAAAATAAATGTTTATATTGGAGCCCCCTTAAGGAGTGGGGGCAGGGGTAGGGGGTATGTGTGTTAAACAAATTGGGGAGAGAAAATTAATGGGGGTTGGTCTTACATGTAACCCCTATGGGAGCGACGCCTAGGCAGTCTTGGGGGTTTTTGTGTATTTGTACCCCTTACTTTTGACCCCGATGAGCGTCCACCACGTGCACTATCCAACCCCTAGTGAACAATAACTAAATTAACCCTTAATGTGCAATCTTGAATTTGATTGGCTTTTTGTGTTAAGTTTTGGTGTGTTCTGAGATGTATAGTGCAATTTTATGACCAACATTTTTGTAGAACATTTCATCCCCGCCCTTCCACTTTTTCGGGCTGTTTTTTTACAATTTGTTAGAATAAAGCCAAAAGGTACCGTTATAAGGGAGAGATAGAGGGTTAATATGCTCCATTATCTTCAAAGTTGCTGAGCATACCCTATAATTCTGATGTAAAGTAAACACAGTTTTATAAAGGGTGATTTTTTAGCTATTATCTTTTTGGCAACACTGGTTTAAACAGCTGACGCACGTTTCGTGTTTTGTTTCACTGTCAAACATCTTCAGTTTGGTCTATAATTTAACCATGAATCGTCTTACAAACGAACAACGCTTGCAAATTATTGAATTTTATAATCAAAATGCGTGCTCTGTTAAGAAAGTTCATGGCGCGCTTCCATTTTATGGTCAGTTTAATCGACCCACTGAATCGGCTATTCGGGCTATTGTGACTAAATTTCTTACCAAATTTACATTGGACATTAAACCACCAACACGCTTACGTACAGTGCGAACTGAAGAAAATATCGCTGCTGTACCGGCCAGTGTTAATGATGACCATCAATTATCGATTCGCCGCTGTTCGCGGCAATTGGGCCACTGTTACTCAATAACGTGGAAATGCCAAAATTGGACTAAGCGGATGGACCATTTGAGGCGCAGTCAAGGTCAACATTTGCATGAACTAATCTTCAAACATTAAATTATATGGACCGTACTATCGATTCAAATAAAGATTTCATGCATTTTTCTGAATTTTATGTGTTTTTTATTGAAAATTTTCCCTATAGCTTTTAAAAAATCACCCTTTATAACGATATGACGCAAAAACACGCCAGAGCTGGGAAACTTTAACCGTCTATAAAATGAACATCCGATGTGATCTGTCAAAACGCTTCTTTCAGAATCCATTGTCAGAACCCCGTAATTTTCTAATAATAATATCTGCATTTTTTCACTTTCATACAACCAGATAATTTCATAGTTTATGGCAGATTTGTGCAGCTCAATCTACCGTAAATATACACGAAAAACACATCGCACTTTATCACTGTTTTTCGCAACGACATTATAATATTTGTTTAATTTGTTGGTTAGCTAATTTACATACATGTGTGAGTATTGTCTAATTTGTAGCCAGTTCCATTTTATATATTTATAGTTTATATATTTATATATAGTTTATATTATGCCATTTTAAAGTGCTCGAAGCAACATGGCATTGTTACTTTTTGAAAATACGTTACTGCAGAAATTGACTTTTTGCCGGCAAAAAAGATACAAAAACGGGGAATCCTTCAACCTTTCTAAATATGCGTTTTCTTCTTCAAATGTTTTCAAAGAAAAAGTTTTGTTGGTTCAAGGTCATAAAAACCGCAGGGCAACACGAAGAAATATAACCATATATGGACACCGCTACGTGATAAAAGATCAAAAAACGTGATAAAAGATTAAAAAATTATACACAGTGTAATATAACGTATACTTAATTAAAATACTATGTATGTACTAATAGTAAGTATACGCCCACGTACTTATAAGGCAAGTGCAAACTCTTACCCATATCTCAAAATCGTAACCCAATGTCAATCATATGAAAAAACATACCAACACGTTACGTTATACGTATACGTTATTATGACATAATATAATTAATAGTATGTATTTTTGTAATAGATATCAGAGTATCTCAATGTTGAAGTAAAGAAAAAACAAATGAAACTAACACTTTTGCGACTACCAAAGAGCTACCTACAGTGGTGGCCACGAGTTAAGCACACTTCACATGTGTTGTTTATAATAGCAAAATAATTTGTTTGTTCTGATAGTGAACTCTGCGCAAAATATTTGTTTTTTAGTGTCGCTTATGGTGTGATCAGCAAGCCCAATATTTTTTTCGTATTCTTTTGTGCCTTTTTCTCGTACTCTCATGTTTTTGCAAATAATTCGTAATCTGGGCTGTACACGAATTTAGCACATTTTATTTATAGAAGTTGTTATTTTCTACTTCTTTTTGTGTTTTAATTAATTAATTGGTATGTTTTGGTAATTGTTCCTCAAACTGAAGTTATTATTTAACAAAATTTATAATTGGACATTACTAAAGGAAAATGGTGCATTGAGGCGCAGCGCCAGGTTATTATGCAATTGAACGACAGTGGAAGTACCGCTGGGGTATTGCAAACACTCTAAATTGATCCAGACAGATTGTATGCAATATTCTAAGCCATATTGACACACATGGGAGCTTCAAAAATGACGCACAATGTCGTACGCCGGGAAAAACAACCAATAAATCGGATTTTTAATTGATAGAACCTGCGTAGCAGATCCATTTATAAGCTCAAATGTGATTCAGAGAGACCTTTCGGCCAAATTTGATATTAGCATTTCCTCAAGAACCATAAGAAGAAGAAGCAATGAAAAAAAATTATTTGGATGCATTGTTCAATTAAGCCAGACGTATCAAAAGATGACTTACAGTGTCAAATTTCATTTGCTCAGGAGCATTAAGAAAAATCCAAGATTTTTGGGAAAATATCGTCTGGATTGGCGAATCGAACACATGTCGGTTCGGATCTAATAGAAAACAATACGATTTGTGCCCTCCAAACATGCAGCACAACCCGAAGTACAAATATGAGACGGTAAAGCTTGTTGGCGAAAATCTGATGGTGTGTACTGCGTTTTCTGGACACTGTGTTGGTCCCAAACACAAAATCGATGCACTGATGGATCAGTATATTTTCAAAAATCTACTTGTTGATACTATGATAACATGATAACGTTTTATGCACGACGACCAACCAAAACACACTTAATGCCACACAAGAGCTGTTTGGAGCTGAACAGAATAGATTTTTAAAAATGGCCCGGCACAGTCACCGGATCTCAATCCTACCGAGAATCTATGGAATGAACGTTAACAACATATTGTAGCAATAAACCCCAAAAATCTGTCTGATTTCTTCAATGAAACACAAAATTCCAGATATGCTATTCCAATGGAGCGTTTTATGTCTCTAGTGGAGAGTATGTCCAGAAGATGTACAGCTATTACTTAAAATGGTGGTTATCCAACCAAATATTAAGTTTATAATAAAATGTATTGGTTTCCGGTTTTTTCCGGTTTGATTAACATTTTTTTAATTTGTGCTAAATTACTGTCCAATCATTTTTCGTATTATTTGTACTTTAAATTGCATAAAACTAAAATGCAACATAAGAACCGAACAAAAACAACGTTAAATGGTCATCTTATCGTACGTAATATTTTAGAAAAAGTACCGGGCAAAGGACATAAAAATAAGTTGAAATATTTGCTTTATAAAGTTACATGTGGTGAATGTGCTAAATTCGTAACCACCACTGTAAACGGTTTTAAGAATCATTCCTAGGAAGTTCATATGTTCTAGAAAGTTGTTTATTGAGACCTAACGTACATTTTTTGTTGAATTTTTCCTTGTATTTTGAACGGTTTGCTACCTATGGACCTGAACAGGGGAAAAAGGTTAACGAATTTAAAGAGCCTGAGAAAATTATGCCTTTTTTGCAAAAATGATACTGAGATTCCAAATTTTTGGGGGTCCATAAAAAGTCCATGACTTTGGGAAAAACTTGGAGCCCGCGTCCCCATTTTAATTTTTTGGTCTTTTATCACGTAGTGGTGACCGTATATGTTTATATTTCCATGACTTAAAAAATTACATACAGTGTAATATAAAAACGTTATTTCTTATATTTATCACATGATCATTTGCCAAAATCACAGTTTTGGCGCCATGATAAAGCGAATTCGAGTGCAAAATCTCTTAAAATGTGAGAGAAACAGTACGATAAAAATAATTTTTTTTTAATTTTCAATATCTGAAAAAGGCGAAAATCTGTAATATAAAAAAAATATTTATTCGGATCGCTATGAACAAATACGTAAAATAAAGTTAAAAAAAAAAACATAAAAATAAAAAAATAAAAATTTTACTTTTTTAAATCGAAAATTACGAAAAGTGGTCACCTTTAGGCTAATTTCTAAAATATATCGGATTGCCCAATTTTCAATATTATGTTATATGTCAAAATGATCCCTAAGACCTCGGCTAATTTCAATTTTTTACAGATCTGAAAAATGTTTTCTACACATTTTTCAATTGTAATTCAAAAGACATCTCTTGAAATTCAAAAGACACCAGTTGAAATTCAAAAATTCCACTTGCAATTCAAAAAATTTCACTTGAAATTCAAAAATTCCATTTGAAATTCAAAAATTATTCCATTTGTAATTCAAAAATTATTCCATTTGCAATTCAAAAAGGGCGAATAAAATTATTTAAGCAAAATATACATTCGGTTGGGTAGCACTTATTTATTTCTGTAAATTTTAATATTCTGCTGTTTAGAAAACAGATTTACCCCCATTTAGATTGATAGATAGAAAGTCTGTGGAGTGAGGATATAAAAATAAGAACATTACCCATTGAGAAATTTGTTTCGTAGATGTTATATACACCTGCAATATGAGCGATAGTGCAAGACTTCTCACACAAATTGGCATAAGCTTTCCCAAAATAAAACTGATCAGTAACAATTTAATATTGGAAATGGTTTTACAATCACTTTAAAATAGTTATTATTTGTTGTACCTCCCACACAAATAATCCGACCCTAGGTAAATTGCAAGTCCTTATAAATTATATTTAGATGCTCTCTGATGAAGGTTATAAACTATATATGAAATTACCGACATTTTACATCATTATAATTATTAGTTGTTTATCATTTTATTAAATCTGTTTTCAAAACCGCAGAATATTCAAATTTGTAGAAAAAAAAGCTACCCCACCTAATGTATATTTTTCTTCAACAGGTTTGTTTACATTTTTGAATTTCAAATGAAAACTTTTGAATTTCAAATGGCGTATTTTGAATTACAAATGACGAGTTTTGAATTACAAATGACGAGTTGAATTTCAAATGGCGAGTTTTTAATTACAAATGATATTTTTTTGAATTTCAAATGGAATTTTTGAATTTCAATTGATATTTTTTGAATTTCAAATGGAATTCTTGAATTGCAAATGGTGTCTTTTGAATTACACTTGAAAATGGTGTAGAACCATTACTGAATTGTGTGATGGATTTTGATTCTGCACCACTATGGACCGTACAAATGTCCTGTGGGTCTTCACTGTTCTTTCACAGAAACAACATATATGTACCAAATGTGGCGCAACTAGGGTTTGGGGTCCGGGAATTCACGAATCGTTTATAATAGGAATATAAATATATGCTACGGTGTATTTCAATGGTCATTTGTAAGAATTAATGACTGGACTATTTCAATATTTTTAATTTTTATGAATTTATTAAATTAATATTAATTTGTTATGTTTCTATTGTTTTTACAGTTTAGAATATTCCCCCTGTTTCTATAAAATATGTTTGTCTCGAGACGAATGAATATTCTAAATTAAATGCGTCATAACATTCTCCGTCATATGAGTTATTTGTTTCCTTAATCGTTTTCAATTTTGAATCTAGTGTAGGTATCAGTCACTTCTACCTGCGATATAAATGTCCAATTCTGACGATTAGTCTACACCTTTTCAAGTTTATAATGAGAAATTGTAATTTATAATCAGAATATGTAAGTTCATGATGAGAGATGTAAATTAATAATAGGAGCATGCTAATTCACAATCAGCACTCTAAATTCGTAATGTGAAATGTACATTCATATTGAGAAATATAAAATCATAATAAGAACATACAAATTGATAATGAGATATATAAATACAAAATGAGAAAATCCAAATTGATAATGAGAAAATATAAATTCTTATTCAGGAATATATATTCATAAAATATAAATTCATAATCAGGAACAGTAAAATTTATAATCGAAGCTATGTATGTACGTTTTTCTATGGATATTTTCGTAGAAACACATATTTTGTCAATGTTCTCATCATAAAGTTAAATTTTTTATGATTTTATATTTTTTCATTATGAATTCATATTTTCTGCATATGAAAACGTATTTTCTGATTATGAATTTGTATTTTCTGATTACAAACTTGTATATTTCATTATGAAATGGTATGTTCCTATTATGAATTAATTATTCTCAATATAAATTAACAATTTTCATTATGAATTTATATTTCTCATTATGAATTAACATGTTGCTATTATAATTTTACATTACCCATTATGAATTTATATGTTCCTATTATGAATTTACTTTTTTCAATATAAATTTGTATGTTCCGAATATAATCTTGAAAAGGTGTAGAGTAAAATAAAGGGTGTTTTTTTATTGGGGTATAGAACTTTAAGTTGGCATCACTTTTTTAACTGGCGGCCATTTTGTCAGCTGTCAAGTGATTAATATTTAGTTTGGTTTGCCATTTCATCATGAACAGGTTGACAAAAGAACAACGCTTGCAAATCGTGCAAATTTATTTCGAAAGTAATGGTTCAGTTCGCGAAGTTCACCATTTTATGGTCGACATAATCGTCCATCAGAGCAATTAATTCGGTTAACCATGGATCGTTTTCGCACTACGTTTACTCTATGTGATAATACGCATCCGCAGAGACGTCGAACAGTGCGCACCGAAGAAACAATTGCCGCTGTAGAGCAAAGTGTTGAAGAGGACCCGAATGAATCGATTCGCCACCATGCACAGCAATTGGAGCTGCACAGCAATTGGAGAAAGTGGTTGAAAATTGGACCTGTAGAATTGGCTATATTCGAGCCAGCCGCGGCGGCCACATGTCCGAAATCATATTTAAACATTAATGGCATAAAATTATCCTTCCAATAAAGCCAAATTGATGGACATTAAAACGATTTTCTTGTGTTTTATTTCAATTCGAAGCTCTATACCTCAATAAAAAACACCCTATAGTTGTAAAATGAAAAATAATTGTAAAATATTTTGACAATAACATTAGTTTTTAATTTGTAATGTGACAGTATTGAAAAACAACACACCCGTTATTAAATGTTGATATTTTAAACCATATTGAACATACCTATAAATAAATTACTTTTTCCCGGGATTCCCGGGAATGAAATTTTTCATTCCCGTTTTCCCGGGAAATGAAAAAAGTCCGGGAAACCCCAAACCCTAGGCGCAACCCATCTAGTAATATCTAATGTGAAAGTAGACAACGACGCTCCACTTATTTAACCTATGAACATATCCAAAGAAAGTGAGAAATATGTATCCATGTGCTGTGATGGGCCCCATGAAAAGATCCCTCTTGATTTTACTTCTTAGCGCTCTACATTTATGTTTTATAATTATTCTAGTTAATTCTGCACAGTGAGATCGACATTACCAATTAAGAACGTACAATAAATAATATGATGTATAAAGAATGACGTTTTCATACATATAAAGTCCATTAAATCAAGCCCAGATTTTGAACAGGACAGGACAGACATTAGAAAACAAAACGAAACTTAGTAAGTTTTCCAAACATTTTAGCTCCCTGCTTTATGTCGATGAAATCGGGATACAAGTTTTATTGATTTCGGTGCAGAATAATCCCCCGGCAATACGTCCGATATCTGCACTACACCTACCTCGTTCTCTTCGACATCCGTTGTTGCTTGTTTCGCCGCGCTTGGTTTATACTTGGTTTGCAGTCGTGGCAGTATTACAACGGCTTAGCGCAAACATAACTGCTACAAAAGTGTTGAGAAATGTTCCTGCGATAAAAATTGCAATTTTATGCTGATGTTTGATTATACACAAATATTACAATGTACGACTACTACGTTCACAATATAAGTTTATGCTACATGCGAAATACACTCAGAACACAATCGCGTACATACAACGTCGTCGCCACTACCAACCAACCAACCAATACAAGAAAAGTTGTCCGTAATTGCCGAGAGGGTTCGGTAGGTGGCGCTGGCGGTTATGGTCGCTCAGAAAGTGGTGAGGGTGGCATGGGTTCGTTGGCGAAATTGTAACACGGTTGTTTTCCTCTTTAGTTTTTATTTATATTTTTCCTGAATTTTATGCGTTCTGTGTAAATAAGTGAGGTTTATTTGTTGGGCCGGAGGGGTGGGAAACATAAAATCTCATGTTTTGCTTAAATGCATATTTGCTATAAATATTCCTCTTCGAAAAATGGGACAGTTTTTTGTTTAAGCATTATATTGTTTAAAAACACGATTACACAATATGCTGGAGATTATCCCCGTTGATCAGTTGTCACAGTTTTAGTAATACTCCTAGCAAATAGCTTTACAGATTTAACACATTTAGAGTGTGAGGATATAAACTTGCTTGCATTTCATTCTACATTTTGGGGATGTCTAATAAAATTTGGGTTAAACAGACACGCAAAGCTGCTGTTAGATCCAAAGAGGAAGGATTCAGGAATTTATATTGGAACTCTTGTTAAATATGACCCGGCTTACAAAGCTAACCTATGGGTTGAATTGTTTACAAGGAATTCATCCTTGCCATTTATCCAACATCCACTAACCCATTTGACAAAGCCAATCTATTGTCAAGGAAATCATTCTTATTTCCATGCCTCAGTTTTTTATTCGAACTCGTACAGATTAAAGGCTTCTCGCAAATCTCCATGTAAATAAATCCTAGAGTTCGAATTACATTTCAGAACTTCTTCTATATAAGAGTTCTTCGACGCTACCCATTCCACTTCGCAACCATTTTAACCTTGCATACCGTACATGGATCTTCTCAACCCGCGGGATTGAGATTTACACTTCAAGGTTAAGGAGAGTATGTTTCAGAATATTGGGAAGTATCTAAAAACTTTTCATCACCTCAGTAGGAGTCGATGTCGTTGCGGTCATAACGATGTTGTCGATCTATCCACTAGTTTGTGGAGAGTATGGTCGTTGCTCTGGATATCGAGTTTGGCATGACGCACTCATAACAAAGATCATCCCTTTTGATGTCGTCAGTTATTTCTCTCGATTTATATCGAGCTTCCTCAGAGTTAGCATTATGCGTATTGTTGTACATGGGCTCTCATCAGAAGAGCATAGATTAACCACATGAGTACCATTGGTCTTTGCTGTACTCTCCTCACTCTTTTTATACGCTCCACCACCAGGATGGGGGTATACTAACTTTGTCATTCCGTTTGTAACACCTTGAAATATCGACCTGAGACCCTATAAATTATATATATTCTTGATCGTCATAAAATTTTAAGACGATCTAGCCATGTCCGTCCGTCCGTCCGTCCGTCTGTCCGTCTGTTGAAAGCACGCTAACATCTAAACGAAATTAGCTAGAACGTTCAAATTTTCCATAAATGCGTCTTATAGTCGTAGATCGGTTGGGATTGAAATGGGGCGAAATCGGCCCAAAGGGAAAAATTTTTCCCTCACAAGGACTAAAAATACCCATAATAATCCCTAATATTTAAGCGTATTTAAGCATGTTTTTTGGATATGACTGTTCATATTTGCTTGATATTTGGTATGCGCATTCCCCTTATAGCAAAAACGTGCACCATAAAGTGATTCTTATTTGTAGGAGGTGAAATGGGGCAAAAAGGGATAAAAATGGTACATATTAAACGACAACAGATACAAACACGAAATTCGGTGTGTACGTTCCTCAAATTGAGTAGATACATAATATAAAAGTATTTTTTCCAAATCGTACTTTTAAGGGGTAAAATGGGAAGAGAGGGATAAAAATGGTACCAACCAAACGGCTGTACCTAGAATAATGAAATTCGGTGTATACATTCCTCTGATTGCATAGACAAGTAAAATACATGGATTTTTCAAAATTCGTATTTTTTGGGGTTAAAATGAAAAAAGGGGATAAAAATAGTACCAATCTAATGACCGCAGCTAGAGTCATGAAATTCGGAGTATACATTCCTCTGAGTGTGTAGACACGGAAAATAAACTGATTTTTCGAAATTCGTACTTTTTGGGGTTAAAATGAAAAAGGGGATAAAAATAGTACCAATCAAATGACCGCAGCTAGTGTCATGAAATTCGGAGTATACGTTCCTCCGACTGCGTAGACACGGAAAATAAACGAATTTTTCGAAATTAGTACTTTCAAGGGATACAAAGGTACAGAGGGATAAAAATAGTACCAACTAAACGACTACAGCTAGAATGATGCAATTCTAATTGCGTAGAAACGTAATTGGGGTAAAAATGGTACCAACCAAGTGGGCGCAGTCGGAATCATGGAATTCGGTGTATACATTCCTCTGACTGCATAGACACGCAAAATAAAAAGATTTTTCCAAATTCGTACTTTTTCTTTTACGGCAAAAATTGGTTGAATCATGAAGTTAGGTTATTTTGCACTATGTACGTCTGATAATGGATTTTTAAAATTTGTACTTTTGGAATTAAAATAGAATGGAAATACAACCAACTTGAGCTCCCACTATCTACCAATATTTATGGCTTTGAAAATATTTTTGAAAATAAAAATATAACAATATTTATTTTTTGAATTCACGTATAAGGTAATGCTACCAATCATTACCTTATAAGCGTGGTTTGAAATAATTAAAATATTATATTTATTTATAAAATTTATTTTTCAATATTTGTATTCGTTTTGGTTTGGCTATGTAAAAAAATTATATTTTCCTGTAATATAACTGCACTTCTACGAAAACCGACAACCTCTGTGGAATGCAATCCATGGTGGAGGGTATATAAAGTTCGGCCCGGCCGAACTTAACGCCATTTTTACTTGTTCTTATTTTCATTGACGCCTTTCGCATCTGACTTCAATCTACTCATTCGTGGACAACAGTAATCTCTGGTATTCGTATCCATTCCACCATAGACCAATTTCTGGAGAAATTGAGGATCAAAGGCATTTGATGGATGAGACACTTGGCCAGGATTTATTGACATTTTACGAATGGAGTCGAGTGAATAGAGATAAGCGATTCACTGATCCAATGGTATAGACGATTTGTCTGAGTATATCGATTTGTAGTCGCTATTAATAGCTTGATGTGTCGCAAAAAACATATACAGTGACCAACAAAAGTCAATATACGACCACAATTTCAGCTCCCGGACGAAGAATCGCTATGAATAAATGTCATGATGCAGTTTTGTTTGAAATTTAGTTTTATTAATAAGTACCAAAAAATCCGTATTTCAGCACTATCTTACAAAGATATTCACGAAAAATTAAAAAATTGCATTGACAAAAGTCTACATACGACCTACCCTACATGTTATGCTTCATTTTGTTGAATTCTGCAGGATAATAGCGGAAAATTAACCAAATTTTAATTTCTATTTTTGAGTTACGTTTTAGACTTCGTAGTTTGTTTGTTGGATAGTTGAACGTAGAATATTTCTTGTGGATCATCGAAAAGAAATTTTTAGCAAATGTTCGAAAATTAGTTGTAATCCCCGGAAGTGAGAACAAATATTAGGTGAAATATCGAATCTCTTGTAATTATGTAAATCAACAGTTCAAACTGTATTTCAAGATACGAATACTATCAATATATATAAAAATGAATCTGTGTTTGTATGCTTGTTTATGTTTATAGCAGCCTAAACTACAGAACCGATGTTCTTGAAATTTACACAGTATGTTCATGCTGAACCGGTGGTGAAAATAGACTATATAAATTTTTTCAATAAATAAATTTTTCAGTGGGCGTGGCACCTCCCACACAAATTGGGGTTTTTTCGTTTTTTATAAATTAGCATATTCGGAGTACTGTTGCGGCTACAGTCTTGGATTTTTGTGAAAGTTCACTAATTGTTAGTCAGCACAGTTTTGATAAAAATGGGCGGTATTGGAAAAGTAGGCGTGGTACCTCCCACACGAAGTTAAAACCCAATTTTGAATATTGTCAGTTCTAGGACACCTAGAGTGCTGCAATTTCGTGTCAGTGCATCTAGCAGCAATGTACGTAGTTGTGCCAAAAACGGGCGGTATTGGAAAAGTAGGCGTGGCACCTCCCATACGAAGTTAAAACCCAATTTTGAATATTGTCAGTTCCATAACACCTAGAGTGCTGAAATTTAGTGTAAGTGCATCTAGCATTAATGTGCGTAGTTGTGCCAAAAATGGGCGGTATTGGGAAAGTGGGTGTGGCACCTCCCAGAGGAAGTTAAAACCCAATTTTGAATATTGTCAGTTCCATGACACATAGAGTGCTGCAATTTTGTGTAAGTGCATTTACCATCAATGTGCGTAGTTGTGCCAAAAATGGGCGGTATTGGAAAAGTGGGTGTGGCATCTCACATACAAAGTTAAAACCTATTATCAAATATTGTAATTTCTATAACACCTAGAGTGCTGAAAATTTTTGTTAGTAGATCCAGTGTAAATAGTTGTGCAAAGATGGGCGGAAAGTGGCCGTGTCCCTTCCCATTCGAAATTATAACCTGTTTTAGAGTATATTCGACACCGAGATTCCTATATTGTTGTGTGAGTTACTTTATTTGTAACCTTCTTAGACAATATACCAATGGGCGGAATTTGAAAGATGGGGAATTTTTTATTTGTTTTTTTTTTTTTTTTTAAATTACACGTTTTCTTTGGATTTTTTAGCACAATAGTTAAACGGTTACAAAAAATAAATATTCATACGTCGAAAGCCGAGGTCAAGAAAATGGAAATTATCTTAATTTTTAAGTTTTTGTGTTGTCTGATTAGGAACAATTTGATTGACTTTCTATGTGTTTTGAATGTAGTACATTTGAATTCCAGCTATTCGGTTAAGTAAGTTCTTCTTACGTAGGAAGTTTTTTGTTTTGGTTATGGAAAAGAGGAGAATCACACTCAACCTAAAATAAATTTGATTTTTGACAATTCTTCCTTTTTTCGCCGTAAACTAAAGTTCTGTTCTTCAATATTCTCCATGGAACATATCCATTGATTATACATATATTACCGAACACAAGAAAAAAAAAAAAACACTATGAAACCTGATTTTAATTTCCGTCTGTTTTTCTGCCTGGCGAAGCGGGCGTGTCTTCAGCTAGTTAAAAAGTAGGAAATATGGTTGTTTTAATCCAAAAAAAGTGGGCAAAAATTCGAAAGAGAATGCCAAAATGCTGACGATTAGCTCGGAAAAGGTTTTTTTACGTCTGTGCACCCAAGAAAATGTCAAAATGTACTTATTAATAAAAAGAGATTTCAAAAAAAATATCATTACAGTTCTTCATAATGCTTCTGAACTCGTTCGGGATTTACTTTTGTGTTAAATCAAAATCTAAGAAAAGTAGCTTTCAATGTTAATATCCTTGCTAATTTCATCTTTTTACGTCAAAAATGTCCATATTGAATATTTGCAGATGGAATTTGATTCTGGACACTGTGTGTCCTAATGTGGGATTTGTATGTCTATTTTATCGAACATTTCATGGTGTTTGATCTTCGGAAGTTCGGGCGTAAAAACATTCAGTAGCGGTATGCGATTTTCCAGCAAAGCTCATCCATGTTTTTTGATTGTATAGTCGGCAGCATTGATCTATTGATTTTGATCTTAAGCTTTGTATTTTCATTCCCCCAACTAGAGTGTTCTGTCTGTGTACATTTGTGCTGTTATTTTTATTGTAGGTGTTATCGAGTAAAACAAGAATCTGTGAAATTTCCGAGGCACCCAAATTCTTGACTTACGTGCAAAACACCAGGTTTGTGTACCTTTGCGCACCTACAAGCCTGTAAATTTGTTTATTACCGAATATATATACGCTGTTTATTTAAAACTTAAGGAATCTTCGTGTAATTGTTTCAGTTTTTACGCCATTTTCCGATTTTGGCAATATTTTTCACTTTAGTTTGCAAGGTAACCATACCACCGTAAGACTTATTTAGTAAAACGCCACTTTGTTCTTAAACGTCCGTAGGTATTTGACTAAGTTATTAAAATTTACGCTAGTAATAAACGGACAATAAATTTGGATTTATCCAGGTATCAGAAGGGACGTGCCATTTTCGCCCAGCTTCGAACTTAAACTAAGTTTGGGAAAAATATTACTATGTGAAATGTTTGAATTGATTCCTTTACTCCTATCGAGAGCTATCGTGTACACAAGGCAGCCAGACAGACGGGCGGACATGGCTCAAACAACTTAAAAAGTTGTGAAACGGATTTGGTCCAAACATACTTGGGGTGCACACTGGTCCCAAATCCATTTTTTTGGCTTAAAGTCGAAAAATAAAATTACAATCTTGTAATTTTGTACACTTGCTAGACATAACATACTTAAAAAATAAATATAAAATTGGGCCGATCGGACCACGCCCACTATCACCTCCCATATAAACTCAATATATAACCAACATAATTATCAACCTGTATCGGTACAGGGTGACCAAAAACAAAATTTTATGAAAGCTTAAAAGCATGAAGCTTAGTTCGCTTTGACAAAATGTGTTTTTCTGAACATTATAACAAAAGCAAAATATAGGATACAAATATTCTACTTGATACTGCAATTAAAATATTTATTTCAGAAAATAATATAAAATGTAAATATGTGTGGGTTAGATCGGTTCAGATTTAGATATAGCCCTCACGATTTGACTTTTAGCGCTCTAGAAACCACATATATTTTCTTTAAATTTGGCACAACATCTTATAATTCAACTAAAAACATCCATCGTGAATGTGGGTAAGATTGGATCAGATTTAGAAATACATTTTTATATATATACAAATCTTGCTACCAACTGTTTAACCGATTTTGGCCAAACTATACATATTATATTTCATCTATAAACATACATAGTGAATGCGGGTCACATCGTTCCATGTTTCAATATCCCCCATTCAGCTGTCCTTTCCGATTTAAAATTTTTTGTCAAACACATACACTTACAGGATACAAAAATCCTTCCAGATTTCACTTTTTTACTGAATTGAATTATAATAGAATAGCAAGTGGAGTGTATCATATAGTCGGCTCCGTCCGACTTTAGACTTTCCTTACTTGTTATTATATTGAGAATACCAACATATTTCTTTGACATGTGGATGCTGACTTCATGGGGAATATTTGTGTCAGTAAAGTTTCAGAATACAGGATGAAGAAAGTTAAGCAATTGCAACCGCGAATTTTTCAAAAATTGCAGGGATTTTCGCGACTGACTACATAAATGTTAATAAGCAAACAAAAATTTAGCTGGATCCGTCGGCTAGATCGCGAGAAAATCAAAAAACAAAAAAGTCCTGCGTTAAAATTAATTTAGCCATATTTCCCGCGAAAATGAAAATTTTTCAAAAAATATCCAATTTGTATTTTTTATTTATCGTGCCCTACCGCAATATACACTTTTTGTAATAAAATTGGAAAAAGGGATAAAAATGGTACCAATCTGATGGATGAAGCTGGAATCTGTGTACATCACAGAAATTGCGTTTTGCCAAGATTTCATGAAAAACGTTATCGTGTTTACATTAAATCATATTTATATATTTGGTCATAAATGACGATGTGCTTATTTCAACATTCATAGTGTTCAATATTAAACGTGCAATGAACCCTAAAACCGCGAATAATAGGAAATTTCGACAACTTTTTAATCGTAGCAATTTGTAATCCTTTTTAGATTAAACTGTGGAAGAATAATTTATAATTACTCTTACAATTAAGAAAAAAAATCTTTTTTCTTTCGCTCTCCTGCAATGTTGTGTCTTTGTTCATGAAAAAGACACAACATTGCAGGAGAATATAAGGGCTTATGAATATAAGCCCTCGATATATAGTGACAATCGTTTAACAACAATATTATGCCATAATTTACAGAGGCTTCTTTTTTAAATGAATTTATTTATTTTTTTATTAATTTTTCGTTAAATCGGAAGTCATGTAATAATTTTTTATGTAAGGGAGATATTATTGAGAATACTTCGTCATCGAGTTATGACTTTTTCTCTATTTCAACCCAAAAGCCAAACCAAACAGTGGACATTGGCCATGATATAGTCTAAATACCTAAAACTATGCAGCTCTCTGAGTTCGGTGTCATAAATGCCAGACTCTACGCAACTAAGTAAGACACGTCATCTTTGCCAACCCAATGACATTCCCTTAGTTGTTCTTGTTTTCGTTTTTTTGTAACAATTTGTAAAATGTCCGTTAATCAAGATCTCGTTAAAAAACATAATTTTTCTCTTAGCAGATTTTATCCCCGCCGTAATGTCTCCCCATTGTGTTTAATATTTCATAACGGTTAAGTGGATTAAAAATTATGACCATTAAATAATTTTGCTTCTATAGCAAAATGTTGCCTTGTTTAACCAAAATAAATCATCTCCCATTACAAAGTCAATGAAAGCAAAACAAGAACGGAGCGGCATCTAAAGCCACTTCATTCCTGAGGTTAAAGTGCTCGTAATAAAAATTTGTAATGTCCTTAGATTTTGTTTCCTCGTAATACACTTTGTTACCAGCTCAACGGAAAAAAGTCAATAAATTGCGAAAAATTATCAAGAAACGATGAAATTCTATTCCAACATAATTTAGTTTATATCTCATATGAAATACCACTTTGGTATCTTTAAGGCAGCCAGGAAGAGGATAAAGCACCACAACAACAAGTTTATTGCTCAGTACAGTGTATGCCATACATACTCGCAGACATTGAAGGTACAACAAAGTTGCCGGTAGAAGACTGCCAGACAGAATGGCAAACAGCGCACACATATACACGACTGGAGTGGATGGCGTACAGTATCGTGTCAATAAATTAGAGATGATTTGGAGTTTTGAAGACATTATAAACGAATGGGCTTCACTAGATTGCATTCTGGAAATTGTTAAAATTTATTTTTAGTTCGTTAGTTTGGAAGATTAAAATACAGTTCAAAATATTATAGATGAGTATACATATTGTGATAGATAGGCATACCTTATTACAAATTGGACCTTATTTGCTATCGTTTAGATAATTTAGATAATATTGCTACTCAATACAATTTGAAAAGGAATGCGAAAATTATCAAAGGAAATTGATATTATGATCAAAATGCACAACAGTCCTAAAAACTACTTTTGTGTACATTCATACAAACCATTAAATTAAACAAAATTTATTGACTATTTTTAAATTAAAATTACAGTTGTCATCGAACGAATTTGGAATATATTTTTGGGTGTATGAGCGGGCTCGGAAAAGAATAAATAAAACAATTTAGAGAAACTAAAAATCAGTTTTTTGATTTCTTCATGACCTCCGGAAAAATAGAATATAAAAGGTCAACTATACATAAAATTAAATATTTTTTATAATTTTTTCCCACCGCACCCCCATATGGTTTTTACACCCTCCACCACCAGGATGGGGGTATACTAACTTTGCCATTCCGTTTGTAACACCTTGAAATGTCGTCCTGAGACACAATAAAGTATATATATTCTTGATCGTATAAAATCGAGGACGATGTAGCCATGTCCGTCTGTTGGAAGCACGCTAGCATCTAGACGAAAGGAGCTAGGATGTCCTAATTTTCCATAAATACGTCTTATAGTCGTAAATCGGTTGGGATTGTAACTGGGCAAAATCGGTCTAGAGGGAAAAGTTTTCCCTCGCAAGGACTGAAAATACCCATAATAAAACCAAATATTTTTAAGTATTTAAGCATGTTTTTTCAATATGTCTGCTTGTACTTACTTGATATTGGGTTGGCACATTCCCCCTATAACAAAAAGTGATTACTATTCGTATGGGGTGAAATGGGGCAAAAAGGGATAAAAATGGTACCTATCAAACGAAAACAGCTAGAAACACAAAATTAGGAGTGTACATTCCTCTAATTAAGTAGGTACATAATATGAAAGTATTTTTTCCAAATTCGTACTTTTAAGGGCTAAAGAGGGAATAAAGGAATAAAAATGGTACCAACGGCTGCACCTAAAATAATGAAATTCGGAGTATACATTCTTCTGATTGCGTAGACACGTAAAATAAAGGGATTTTTCGAAATTCGTACTTTTTGGGGTTAAAATGGAAAAAGGGGATAAAAATTGTACCAACCAAATGACCCCAGCTAGAGTCATGAAATTCGGAGTATACATTTCTCTCACTCCGTAGACACGAAAAATAAATGGTTTTCGCAAATTCATACTTTCAAGGGATACAATGGGAACAGAGCGATTAAAATGGTACCAACTAAACAGCTACAGCTAGAATGATGAAATTCGGTGCGTACATTCCACTAACTTCGTAGACACGTAAAATAAAGAGATTTTATAAAGTCGTGCTCTTAAGGGGTACAATGGGGGAGCACTTACTATCTACCAATATTTATATATTTACTTTTTTAATTATTTCGATATATATAGTAGTTATAGTTGAAATAACAAAACTATTATATTTATTTGTAAAATTATTTTGTTTATATATTTGTTTGTTTTGCTTTAGCAATATTAAAAAAAATAATATTTTTCTGTACCGTTACTGCACTTCTTCGAAAATCGGCAGCGTCTGTGGAATGCAATCCATGTATATAAAGTTCAGTCCGGACGAACTTAACGCCATTTTTACTTGTTTTATTATACCCAACACCACTTCGTGGATTAGGGTATTATAAGTTAGTTTTCCGCCAAATTCTTGTAACACCAAAAAATAATCGAGCTAATAATTAAGTATACGGATCGGCTTAGAATCACCAGCTGAATCAATTTAACGATGTCTGTCTGTCCGTCCGTCTGCTGTTCATCTAAGCCTGTTTACACTCTACAGGCCGCAATTCCTGTCTGATTATCATAAAATTTAACAGAAGTTATTTTTTTTTAGCAAACGACAACCGGTACTGAATTGCGAGGAAATCGGTTCAGATTTAGATATAGCCTCCATACAAATATACCTACAATATACCTATTACTGCTCTAGAATACACATTTACATGGGATCATGACAAAAATTTCAGGATCATGTTATAGAAACAGTTAACGGGAAATTGGGCCACATGGGTCCATGGTTTGATATAGCCCCCATACAAATGTATCCCCGACTTACAATATTACTGCTCTAAAATGTACATTTTACATAGGATTTTGATCAATGAAACACCTGGGATTAGTAATCAATACGAGATATATACGCAGGGAGTGGTGTAAGGTATTTTATAGTCGGCCCCACCCGACTTTAGCAATTCCTTACTTGTTTTTTTATAATTTTTGTTATGACAGTAAGGCCCAAACTGTCCCTTAGCCGCCCCTAGTTGGGTTAAATGTAAGACCGACCTCCATTAATTTTCCCTGCCCTATATTTTTTCCCCAGTTCTTAATGGGGTTCCCATACAAAAGCTAATTAAAAAATATTTGTTCACCCCCAATATTTTCTCAGAACGTACCTCCTCAAAACTACCCCCAAGTCACTCCTAGAGGGAAGATATGTAAGATTGGCCCCCATTAATTTTCTCTCCCAAAAATGTTCCACAAACATAGTTCTCCCCTTACATCCCTCCACAATGGGGCTCCCATATAAAAAATGTTCAAACCAATCTAACTGCCCCAAGGACTACCCTCCAATATTTGTTCAGCCTCAATATTTTCTCAGAACACACCTACCCTCCAACTGCAACCCTTAAGATGGCTTGTATTCATTTGCCCATTTTTTTATATTTTTATGAAAGAAACACCAAAACTCCCCCTAAAGAGGAGAATTGTAAGACTGTCCCCATAAATTTTTCCCCAAGCATACCAAGCGCCTATCACCACTCCTTAAGTTAAAAGTTGATAGACTTCCTAAAATGTTTTAGAGGGCTCCCATACAAAATCAAAATTTATATAAAATTTGCTCCACCAATATACCAAATGTTACGACACAACACATTGTTATCGTCATCTATTAATGAAACGCAACGACTAAAGATATAGTATATTCGCATTTCCTTTTATATTACTTAATTCTGGGTGTAATTAATATAAAACATGTTTAAATACACGTAACATTAGGGGAATTTTCTGTTCTTTTTAGGGAAAAACTTTTCGTTCTGGACCGACTTCACCCATTTTTAAACACAAGGGATGTACAACAATTGGACGTATTCTTGGAAAATTTGGAGGTCCTAGTTTAGATGTTAACGTGCTTTCAAAAGACGGACGGACGGACAGACCTGACCAGATCGTCTTAGACTTTTATGACGATCAAGAATACAAATATTTTATACTCTTAGGTCGATATTTCAAAGTGTTACAAAGGGTATGACAAACTTTGTATGCTGGAGGTGGAGGGTATAAAAATGGTTTAACGTACTCAGTTTTTTCACAAAAAATATATTTATTACAATATTTTAAGAAAATAAAAAAAATAATTAAACTTGATAATCAGTCAGAGTAATTTATATAAAAAAATTATCTTCTGCTATTCGGCCTTTCTATGGTTATTACAATATTTTAAGAAAATAAAAAAATAATTAAACTTGATAATCAGTCAGAGTAATTTATATTAAAAAAATTTATCTTCTGCTTTCGGCCTTTCTATAATTTACGATCAAATAGCAATTTTTGCCGAAGCTAACTCAAAATTAGTGCCATTCTAGCTCTTTTACAATTAAATACGAAGAACATTCATCAACTATTGTTGAAAAAACGTTGGCCTTTTTTTCTTCATCTTCCTCCATTAATCGGTTTGTGATTTTTTTTCTCCATAAAAATCTTATATTCATACCCGTTGCTTCATTTTTGGATATTTCATTTAATTTTTACATGATTTATCAAATCAAAAAATATATATATTTATTTACTCATTTAAGCTACAAGTGTACTTACATTGAGTATGTTTTGTATGTACTGAATGCAGCAACACGTTTGGATTTGAAATTAACTAAAGCTATCTTAAGGCAATTCTAAATCCTGGCCGCGTACGGTTGCCATTTTCTCTTGGAATTTTCTTACAAGCGAGCTGCTTTTGAACTCAAACACACATGTACGCTCACAGCTAATACCAGCAACCGTCAAATATACGACATGATAGACTTAAGAAACTGACTACGCACACACACACACAGATACTCACACTCGCTCATACATACATACAGGGAATGAGAATATAACACTATATAAACAATAAGTAACAACCGGATGCGGATGTACGACAAGCTAAAATTGTTATCAAAAGCATACGCAAAGAGTTTTATTCGTTTAAGTTTCCTCGGTAACATAACAGAGGCCAACACAATAATAACAACAACAACAAAACAACAGCAACAGCGACAGCGACAACAACAACCAAAAAACCACCAACGAACGAACTAACTAAGGAAAGAAAGAAAGATGTATGTTTGTTGTTGGTGTTGTGTCGGTGGTATAATTGTGGTCGACTGTGGCGTTGTTGCTTTTATTGTTGTCGCATTTGGGGTCGGGCGCTGTTGTGTGCGTACGAAACGAACATGAAGGTGTGTGGGAGGTCTATTTCCACCCCAACCGCCACATAATTGTATGTGAAATTTAAGAAGGGGGAGAGTTAAAGTTCAGTTCAGTTGTCATCAGGGGAAAAATTTATATTTAATTTGGCCGTTTTCATTTATTCATTGAAGTGCGTTTAAATCGCGCCAAAACGCTATCCTAACACTCGCGTCTGAACTGGTTGTTGTTTTGCAACAATGTGAATGTATATAAATATGTGTTTAATAGGGTTTGCATCCCGGGATTTCCCGCGTGAAAATTCCCGGGAATTCTCACATTTTTCATTTCCCGTATCCCGGGAAATTCGTACGGGAATCCCGCGGGAATTCAGTACAAAATTTTACATATTTCATCATCATTTCTACAACAAAATTAAAAATGTTGTATACAAATTTAGATCACATAGCTTTTAGTCAGGTATGTCAAATATTGCAGTTGGATGACAAATTGTTTTTAAGCTGCGTTCGGATGTAGACTCAAAATCCACTTTTTCGGAATTTTCCTGTCAAGCTCCATATGAAAAAAAAAATCCGGGAAAATTTGATTTTGGGCGTGTATCCGAACGCCAAAAATAAAGAATTTAGAGTTTTCGAAGCGACAGGAAAAAGAACAAACATTTCATTTAATGCTCTACTCACTATTAATGTTCTCCGTCGCGTCCACATTTTCCAATAAAATAAGAAATATTTGATCTTTAATAATTTTTGAGACTTGAAAAGATGTTTGAATTGTTCTCACATAGCGCTTTATTATATGAATTCTGTAACCGGTTCGTTGTGAAATATATATTTATTTTACATAAATAAAATGTGAATGTTTCATTGGGAAAAAATAAGCTTAATTCATGGTAAACAGTATGTAGACGATTTCCCGTGCTGTCCCGGGATCCCGGGAAATTGAAAAAATAATTCCCCTTTCCCGGGAAATAAAAAGTACGGGAAAATGCAAACCCTAGTGTTTATGTGAGTGGCTTACACAACAAGGAAAACCACAGGATTAGATTAAATCTATATCCATATATGGACACTTTCAACCTTAAGAATGTTGCGGAGTGTTTGTTAGCCTGTGCCATAGGATGGAGGATATATTTATTTTATCACATTGAAATGTTCTTCGATATAAAAATGTACTAGGCCACTTCAAAAAGTAAGCGATCTGAACATTGGATCATCACTATTTAAAAAATTTTTGTTTTCTCATGCAGTGTCATTCTAAGCTGTTGGATTTGTAGAGAAGAGGTTCAGATTTAAGTAGCCTCCTAAAAAATTTCGCTGCCGGTTAGATATATATTTTTTTATAATATTGGTCAAATTGGCCCAAACATCTACACCATTTTCAAGTGTAATTCAAAAGACACCATTCGAAATTCAAAAATTCCATTTGAAATTCAAAAAATATCAATTGAAATTCAAAACTCGTCATTTGTAATTCAAAAGACACCATTTGTAATTCAAAATACAACATTTGAAATTAAAAAATTATTCCAGTTGAAATTCATAAGATTCCATTTGAAATTCAAAAATGTAAACAAACCTGTTGAAGAAAAATATACATTAGGTGGGGTAGCATTTATTTTTTCTGCAAATTTGGATATTCTGCAGTTTTGGAAACAGATTTAATAAATTGATAAGCAACTAATAATTATAATGATGTAAAATGTCGGTAATTTCATATATAGTTTATAACCTTCACCACCTCAGAGAGCATCTGCATATAATTTATAATGACTTGCATTTTACTTAGGGTTGGATTATTTGTGTGGGAGGTACAACAAATCATAGCTATTTTACAGGTATAAAGTGATTGTAAAACCATTTCCAATATTAAATTGTTACAGTTTTATTTTAACCAAAGCTTATGTCAATTTGTGTGAGATGTCTTGCAATATCGCTCATATTGC